>ML432972.1:65496-90159 GCA_005239525.1 Nicotiana knightiana
AAATAGTGAGCCTTTTAGGTTTTTTGGCAAAATAAATCATGCAAAAAATGGCTATATTAAGAATACCAGAGCGAGGGAGGAAAAGTGCCTCAACCTACATAAAGATAAGATTTCAGCAAAAGAAAAGACGAGCTTTCCGATATCTTTAGTGTATTTCCTAAGAAACCAACACTGCACCACTCCACAGATTAATAGGAGGCATATATATCCATCTTCCAGTATTTGTGTATTTTGCTCAAGCCAAGTGCTCTAGCTGTTGCACCATTTGCACACTTCTAACAAAGCATACCTTAGACGCTCATAGGGATGTTATGGTGAAAGCATACCTTAGACGCTCATAGGGATGTTATGGTGAAAGCTTACAACTATGAAAAGATAAAGAAATGTGGGACTTACACAACATGTTGAATTTTCAACCCATCATGGCTCGACATCAATTATTTCTCAGAAAGTAATACCCGGGGCTCATTATTATTAGAAAGCTAAGAAGTAGTTACCCACCCTTACAATCAAAACCTTTCTTATCCCGTAGGGTGGCCAGGGGAGGTGGGTCAAGTGATGCAAAGGAAACTCTACGAGATTACAGAAATACTGATAAAACGGAGTCGTAATAAACTTACGCATAAGCAGTGTAGCCAGTACCAGCATTAGCAGCTGATAAAAGTGCTGCATGTGCACCAACAGCAGAAACAGGATCTCTCCGATCAACGTCCACCTAAAAAAGTAACATTTGGGGTTATAAACAAGAGGCATCTGGGATGATCAAATGCAGTATAATTGACATTGAGTAGATAAAAACCTTGTCCCACTTCGACTTTTTGTTCTGTCTACCATCCCGAGTTACAACATCTACAGTGGGCGTTAATGCACCAACAGAGACAGGAGCCATCCCATGCAAAAGAATTGCAGAAAGAAAATGAGTAATGCAGGGACTCTTATAATCAATGGTGAATGGAGACCCGTGCTACAGAAATTTTGACTCGAAGAAGAAAGGTGGGTAACCTGGAATTGGCAAATTGATTTTTGGTGTAGGAACCATGGCTGCATGTTGTGTTCCTCCAGATATGAAGTCAACTTTTGGGCTCCTCTTCCTCTCTTGCTCCCTTCTCTCCATTTCACGCTTCATGTCAACTTCTGCTTACAAAATAAATATTCCAATCAATATTTCTTTCGGATAAAGCATTCATAGATAAGAAATTATCCAAAAACCCAATACAAATTATTCTAACACTGAAATGAACAAAATTTCGAGAATGCTTAACCTCAAAAGAAATAGATATCCTTTTAAACCTCCTATAGCTCCCAACAAAAATGTTGAAAAGGTATGATGTTAGCTACATAACATGAAAATCCTTGTGACGTGTACTTTACATCCAGTAAAAAGGCTGTATTTTTAGATATAAAGTCACTCATCTTCAGGACAGTACAATTATACTGAAATTTTCAAACAGCTATCTGTCAGAGTCCTAAGATAACGGAACTTTTACGATTTTAAAATTTAAACCCCAAAATGAATACCAGCAAAAAGACATGATTGAACTGAATTCTCAGAAAAAGTCATAATTTCATTCTTGTTCCAGGTTCACAGAAGGAACTATTTTGTTAACAAAAGTATAACAGTGGAAGTAACAAAATTGTTCAAACATGCCATAACCAATGCAACTCAAAAGTAGATATTTCTAGTCGAAAGACTGAGAAAAAAATAGAAAATTATATTGCTAGTAACCTATTTCATCATAGAAGTCACTTTTGTCATATCCACGTGGATCAAATACGTCTTTACTGAAGCAAGATCCTATCTGGTCAATATCTTGATAAGTCATTGCATGCAGCAAGAAGTCTGGATTCCGGTACTCCTTTCTGTTGCGCACTTCTGCATTAAAGCTTCTGCCAGTAGTCTTCTTTAAAGCAAGGAATTTAATGATCTTTTCCTGCAGAATGAATTGACAAGAACAAGAGTGTAACGAATTAAAAGCAAATTAGCCAAATCAATCATCTACACAACAAGGGTACACCAAAAGGCCCTCCTTATATATAAATGGTAAGTTCACAGAAAAATGGAAGCCAAAAGTAGTTCCCTTTTAGTGTATTTCAAATGGGCAAGCAGTTTCTGGTTAGGTAGTATGATAAAGGTTCGCTTTTTACTGGCACGTATGTTCCATTAAAGGTCAAATTACTAAATGACACTAGATACATGTACTGTTCAGAGTCTAAATTTCTTACCAACTCGGAAACTTGCCTATACAAAAAGCATGATATACTTTCAACCTGAGCTTATTGTAATCCACTTCAGATTTGTCAAGAAGTAGAAAATAAAGGATACATGATAGGATAGAGTATTTATACATTACACGGGTGTGTGTGTGTGTGTTTCAGAGAGAGAGAGAGAGAGAGAGAGAGAGAATGAGATATTGTGTCTGTGGGAGAGATTTAGCAAGCACAGATTTCGTGGTCGGGACAACTGAAAAACTTCATTTAAAGTTCTTGCTTCATCTCCCTCAGTTCATTTCAGCCAGTCCTAATGTAACCAACCATTCCTTCACCGATCAGTGTAGAATTGAGAAACATATTTCTCAAAGTCCCAATTAAGACAGTGCATAATCTATAGCTGAAAGGTGCTGCATAAGATGCAAATTCATTTTAGAAGACATAATGCAAGAGACATATAAGTTGCCAATATTATCTAAACTAGTTCTTCTACACGTGCATTGCACGTGGATTACAAACTATTTAATACACATCAGTATCGTTTAAACATGTTGTTTCTTTTGAATAGATTAACGCACATATCAATTATTTTAATAAAAATAAAATTATATGAATTGAATCAACAAACAACGATAATTTTATGGGTCAAGTTAAGATTTTGATGAACATTTTAATTATTTTGAAAAGAAAATAATTGGGTATTCTCTTTATTTGTAAAGAAGAAAAAAAGAACAAACGATGAACAAAACAAAGTGAAAAAAATGATAATGAGTTAATGCTTATTTGCATTCATTTATGCACAATGTATCAAATTAATAATATAAACCCAGGAACAAATATTTGTTTCACTTTAAGGAAATATTCTACCCTATCATTCATAAATATTAGACTTCACCAGAAATTCACATAAAATAATAATAGATAAAAAGATAATAAGTAATTACGATAGTAGAACCCATTTTTTATTATTAACTTTTTCTTGCCATTGGATCTGAGATTGTCTATTTCCAAAGTCATAGCACTTTTCTCGTACAATTTATTTTTAATTCGCCAGTTAGATTATTCTTGGCATTTTTATAGTCAAAAGTATTATCTAAAATAAAACATAGAGATTATATAGCAACTTTCAGGAACAACGCCCCACACTCACTTTTATTCCTGCACTTTTCTTGTCAGCCCAAGTGATAAAAGAATGCAAAGGATTAAATAGTACCACAAAATGTCAGAATAAAAGTTAAAAGATGAATACATAAATAGAACCCTGTAACAGTTTCCAGTAATGTATCACCAAGACATTATATGCCATGAGCGCAACCACTAGCTTAGTGAGTACGTTTTGGTAAACCAACACCAAATAGCACGACTGAACACCTCGTTCCATCAACTACAAGTATGTACCTGTTAGAAATATTACTATCATTCCATAGCTACTTGTAATGAAGTTTTAGTTGTAAGGCTTAAGGGCAATTTTTAGCAAATCTCGTTTATTGTTTCTACATAGTCAAATGTTGCATCATTTTGCTACTTGGCACGTATTGGATATCTACAAATTTATTTCATGATTTTTACTTGTACACTAAATTGTTTCGCAAGGTTAATTTTCCTTATTTTATACATGTAAAATGATGTGAACAATTTATAGGATAAAATTGATGATATTAATATTTATACCTTGATTAATGTTTGTCTAAATCAAAATATATTCTACATCATATTAGGGAACTATTAATAGCCATAGTTGACATATAAAGTTATGAAAATACAAAATGAAAAACGCTAAATTATATATATATATATATATATATATATATATATATCAAAAATCAAATTAATGCATAATTTATTTCACTATAAAGAAATAAAAAGATATAAAATATTTGACAGGTCCTAAAATGNAGAAATAAAAAGATATAAATATTTGACAGGTCCTAAAATAAAAAGAATATAAAGAAAGTAATTCACGGGTGATGATGTCCAAGTATAGTCTTTGTTTTTAAAGAACATCAATTTTTCTAAAAAGATTTCTCTATAAATGCAATTTTGCTACTTGGCACGTATTTGATATTGATAAATTTATTTCAAGATTTTTTCTTGCAAATTAAATCGTTTCGCAAGGTCAATTTTCTTGTTCTATACATGTAGAATGATGTGAACAATTTATAGGATTAAATTGATGACATTCAAAAGGGCATAAATATTAAATTATTCATACTATAACCTTTATTAACTTTTGTCTAAATCAAAATATATTCTACATCATATTAGGGAACTAATAATAGCCATAGTTGATATATAAAGTTATGAAAATACTAAACGAAAAAATACTAAATTTTATTTATATATATATATATATATATATATATATCAAAATCAAATTAATGCACAATTTATTTCACTATAAAGAAATAAAAAGATAAAATATTTGACTGGTCCTAAAAATAAAAAGAGTACAGAGACAGTAATTCATGGGTGATGATGTCTGAACATCAATTTTTCTAAAAGGATTTCTCTATTTTTTGTTCTTTTTCAATTTATTTTCATGGTCTACATGGATAAGTTCTTTCAAGAATCCATGCAAAGTTGGTATTCATACTGAAAGCAAACAAACACAACCCAAAATATTGACTGACTAACCATCTCAGATGCCCGTATTGTGCCGATTCATGTGCTTATAATACCTTTTTTCTTCGTTTTTTTTTTCCTGTCTTTTCAACATTGTTTTTTTTTTTTCAATTTTTTTTATAAAACCAAGAAAATGAGAAAGAAACTTAGATGTTATTTATGAAGGTTAAAAGGGTTCAATGATTGTAATGTAGAAGGGACACAAGCCTAATTTTTGAAGAGGGATTTATGTGCCAATACGGTTATAGGTTTATGTATATTGGCATTTAAACTAGGATTAAAGGCTTTATGCATCATTGCATTTTAATAGATATGATTATTTCACTAAATTCAATGGAGATATTTAGTTACTTATTTAAAGGACACAACTTTTTCAGAAAGGACAATTTAAATCAATTTTTTTTTCTTGATATATATTTATTTTTAACTAATACGTAAGGTATTTACATTTATTTAAAAGGGTATTATGGCAATTCAACTTTCTAGTTAAGAGCTTCCCACTTTTATAATAATATAGAAGGATATAGATGTACACTACAGAAGCAAGTCTGAANGAAAAGAATATAAGAAAGTAATTCACGGGTGATGATGTCCAAGTATAGTCTTTGTTTTTAAAGAACATCAATTTTTCTAAAAAGATTTCTCTATCATTTTTTTTGTCTACATATCAAATGCAATTTTGCTACTTGGCACGTATTTGATATTGACAAATTTATTTCAAGATTTTTTCCTGCAAATTATGAAAATACTAAACGAAAAACGCTAAATTTGATATATATATATATATATATATATATATATATATATATATNGAAGAGGGATTTATGTGCCAATACGGTTATAGGTTTATGTATATTGGCATTTAAACTAGGATTAAAGGCTTTATGCATCATTGCATTTTAATAGATATGATTATTTCACTAAATTCAATGGAGATATTTAGTTACTTATTTAAAGGACACAACTTTTTCAGAAAGGACAATTTAAATCAATTTTTTTTTCTTGATATATATTTATTTTTAACTAATACGTAAGGTATTTACATTTATTTAAAAGGGTATTATGGCAATTCAACTTTCTAGTTAAGAGCTTCCCACTTTTATAATAATATAGAAGGATATAGATGTACACTACAGAAGCAAGTCTGAAGATGCAGAGCTTCAACTTTAAAGGTCTATTTCACATTCGGTGCTACCTCAAGATAGTGCATATATAAGTTAAGATAAGCACATTTCCAGTATCATCAAAATTTGGAAAATACTACTACCACCACTTACTTGCAATTCATCTGAGCACTTTTCCTTTGGTGGAGGAGGAAGAAATTTCTCCAACAAATCTACATCTTTTTGTTCTTCTGCAGGAACCACATCAGATTCTTCAGCCACTCCATGTCCTTCATTAACAGCAAAGTCCATAGCATCATCGATCCGATCAGATGGTTCAGCTGACTGAGGAGGGGTTTGAGTGCTCGGTGTCCTAACCTGAAGAGCTGGTGAAGCTTTTTCTATAGATTCAACTGAAAAAGAAAGTAGTGAGATTTTTAAGCTTGAACTCCCAAATTAATAAGGTGCAGAAAACAACAGATTTCTCTTTTTAGTTTTGACTTTGAATAATTGGAGTAACATTAGTCAATCATACTTCACAAATACGGAAGACGTCTTTTTTACATATCAAATATATGGATCAAAAGACTGTAGTGGCAATTTCTTACCAAATGACGTTCTGCTACCCAACTAAAAATGATTTCTTTTACCCAAAAGTTGCTCCCATGCATATTTATGAAGAAGCTTATAAAAGAAACTCCCTGTCTCAATTTATTCCAAATAATCGACTGGACATGGAACTTAAGAGAAAATGAGACTTTTGACACATAAACTAAATATGCATAAAATACCAAAAGTATCTTTAGTATGAGACTGACTTTCTCTCTTGTATCAAGTGAGGTCTACAACAAGTCATGTTAATTCTCATAAGAGTGTGCAAATAAGGGCAAAAGAAAATATGTAATCTAAATAGTTCTGAAAATAGAGAGACGTACTTAGGAAATAGAGACAAGCAAACTACAATAGAGGGAGCGAGATAATAATTGGTTGAATTACAATAGTTGACTATATATTGAGAACACTTGCTTCAATTTGATCCATATATGAAAGTAAACCACACTAGGCATATAACTCTTAGGATCACTTCAAATAAGCAAGGGCCATAACCAAAAAAAATAAAAATAAAAAGTATAGAAGGGCGCAGAGCTGAATATAGAAAAACACAAAGCATACATACATACCACTAACAGTTTGAAGTTCCTCTCCATACAAGACTCTCCCACTGGCCATTATTTCTCCTTCCTACATTCATAACTTCATTACATGAATAATAAATCTCTAATAGTATCCTATTAAACCTGAATCTTCTAGCATGATTTAAATCAAAGTTTAAATGAGAGCATAAAATAAGAGTAGCTACCTCAGGTTCGGGAGACATATTAACCTCATCATGACCGTAGTCAACAATTGTAAGCCTTCCTCGTCTACTCACATTCACATTCACATTCAAATCCATCGGCTGAATATTATTTGGAGAAGTGACTGACGTAAACGGCGTCGTAGTGGTAGACCCAATTACCCCTAAGCTCGAAACCGTCAAAGTTTCAACATATTGCTGTTGCTGCTGAAGTTGTTGAATCAGTGGTGATGGAGTCGAACTCCGACCCGAATCAGAACCAACAATTCTGTTATTGTTGTCATCTTGGAGGAGCTCGGAGTCCATATTTTCGGATTCAAGTTTGTATTCTTCTCGCCTTGCTTCTTCTTCTTCTTCTTCTTGGCGTTCTTCCATATCTTCCATTTCGTCATCTTCGTCATCGCCGTAGATCGATAGCAGAGCGATACCCTCTGATTCTTTCTTCTGTGACATACTTCAATTAGGGCTTTTGTTGATCGAATTGGGGATTTTCGAAGTATTCAAATTTCAGGGGGTTTGGAAAGATTGAAAATAATGAAGGTTTGGGGGTTCCGTGGGAAGCTATTGGGTCGAGGAAAGGTCCGGTTCGGGTTGGAAAGAGTTACGGGGTGAAAATTAATTTTTCCTTCTCGAGATTGCCTCAAAAACAACGAGGCGAATGACACTACAGGAAACTTCTACATTTTGACGCCAGGAATAAGAGTTTCGGGAAAAAAGCCTTGTGTCAAAATTTTAAAATTTTAACAATTATAGCAATCGTTAAAGTTCCGGTGATCATTAGTTATCACACCCAACTCTAATCTTAAAAAAAATAAACGGTTAAATTTAATTCGATCAAAAAATTCGAAGTCGAATCTCACAAAAAACTAAAATTTAGCTACAACTGTTTAGTATGACTAGGAAATACAAGTTTAAATAATTTTCTAGTTATAAAGATTATAATTTTTATTTTAAACTAATTAATTAACAAATACTAAAAGCAATAAAATTATCAACTAACAAGACTAATGGTTGGAGACAAGAATAAGGAGGTCTAGAGTTATGATTTTCCCAATTGTCGGAATCCTTTCCGCTACACCTTCTATAATTTCACCTAAGTATTCTCAACTGATCGCGGGTACTTCGGGTGTCGTAATTCTCTTTCGGACAATTACCACAATTTACTAGACGTATTCTTCCAAACTACGCTAGTTGACACTAGTTTACCGCTCACTAAGATCGCACCAAGATTTTGTTAAGAGAAAAAGTTGCACCTAAGTATTACAACTTACACGTAAAAAGCAACAATTCCTTTTATGCCTCCACTATAAATTCATACTTTATCCTAAAGCAAAAAGAAGGATAGTTGAACAGTACATTCAAGTTCAATGCCAAAGATAGTTGACTGCCTATACAATATACATTTTTTATCTATGCTCCAAAATTTCTAGAAGTTCTCAATCTGCTTGGTAGAACCTTGCTAAAGTCTAAGGGTAAGGAATTAGGGAATTAGGGGTTTTGGACTTTTGAGGTGTGGGCTTAAAGTTATTGGGCTAAAAAATAAAAATAAAGTTGGGCTTGGACTAAACTATTTCGGTATTTGCCCCCAGGGCCTAGCTCAAGTGGCAAGGGGTGGTGGATTTGTGTCTTAGGTCACAGGTTCAAGCCCCCACACCATGAAAAGCAAAGTCTGGTATTTAAGTGGAGAAGGATAGAGAGGCGGGCTCATTATCCACCGAGTTTCGAAGGTTGCGGTTGGTCCAAAGGACTGGCCCCAGACGGATTTCTCGGTCATCCAAAAGAAAGAAAAATTAGGTATACCAAAATACCGAAATATCAAAAGTCCAATACCATATACCGAACCGAAATACCGAAATTTATGTACCAAAATATCGAAAAAATCAAAATCGAAATACCAAATTAATTCGGTTAGGTTCGGTTCGGTTCGGAATTCAATTTTTCGGATTTTATGTCCACCCCTAGTTAGGAGTGATGTTGTTCAACAACTATCTAAATATGTACCATTTTCCAAATAATACACACTAAATATGCACAGTCAATTGAGGACCCTTCAATCAACTAAGATAATCACGTAGTTGAACAAGAAGAGAAAATCCAACGGCAAAATTATATTAAACGCAACAGAAATATTATCCTTCAAAAGGTTCCATCAAACCCTGGATGAGAAGTTTAGCTACTCATAACCATACTAACAATCATGATAATAATTGAAAGCATTAAAATACAGATTAAGGAAGTACGGAAGAGAAAACTCTTGCGATTCGTTGCTTCCAAGTGTCATAGCCTTCTTGCCTCTCCAATAATGTCCTCGTCTTACACATGTTCAGGGAGTATTTATAGGCTAGGGTTCGAGGTCCTTAAGTCCAAATCTGGGTCGAAGTTTTTTAATTCACGCACTTTTGATCACCGGGCTATAGACCTCACGAGGCAAGGCTTATAGCGCCCTGACTACAGAGCTGGCTACGCTGGCCTGTAGCACGGTTAAGCTGGCTATATAGCTTATTATGCTTGGCCTATAGCCAGGCTTGGGTACTTCTTTCTTTTGTGCTCTTTTCTCATGCTTTTGTCCTCTTTTTGTGCAACTTTCACTCGTCTTTGTCTTCCGATGCTCCTATACATAAAACAACATAATTTAGCTCAAACATAGCACAATTAACCACTAAACTAACAACATGAAAGGCGAGTAATGTACTAAAAATATAGCATTTTAGCCATACATCACTACCTCATGCTTACATGTTGCTCGTCCTCGAGTCAACCACCAATTCACACTAACTTTGAGCACTTTATTTTCTTATAGCACATCCGAAGCACACCATACCTATGACTATGATTGATAGCAATAACTAAACTGTAGCGTATGCGTTACACACATTTCCCTTTAATTTATGCATACCTCAAAAATTTATTCATCGCCAAGATAACATGCTCATAACAATCCTAGTCTAACAAACCAACTCAATATCACAATAAATTCATGGCTTGAACACTTAACATAATAGAGAAATCTAATAACGTCATAACAAAGGGGTATAGGCTTGTAATGTGGTTGCCAAATAAAAGTTTACAGGCTCCAAAAGGTTGACTAGGGATAATTTTATTTCTGGTATGCATTAAGCTCAAAAAGATCAAAAAAAACCTAAATTATTTTTTAAACCAAACAAAGCCTAGGATTTCGCTTCAACTCACATGTCGGGCAAGTTCTAAACTCTAATACAACGACACGGACAATACAATTTCTCACCACACATGGCACATGACTTACTAAGGACGGTTCCATTATGATTCTCAAACAATTGAAAGTATTCACGGAGCACAAATTATTAAACATTAAGCACAAAGTGACACAAGCTAAGAAAATTAGATATAGGCGTCAATAAACATGTTATCTACTCAACAATGCATCATAAGCATTTTCAAACCACAGACAAGTTACAACACATGCTAGAGCCTAAATATGCTACGATCAAACAAGTCAAAACGGCGCCTAAAATCCAATCTTCCTTCTTTTATTTTCTAAATCCTAATCTACTATACAAATAAAAAAACTATAATCCGGTTCAAACTACATCCCATGAAAAAGAATCGAGGCACAAAGAAAAATCACGGGAGATTATTACTACCTAAAAAAATCCATGTTTTTTTTTATGTTTCTCAATTATTTTTTATTTTTTGGTTAGACTTTAAACCCTTAAAAAACTGTCTAGGAGATCCATCGTCGGGAGAAGTCCAATCTTTTCTATTTTTCTAAAAAAAAGCATTATTTAATTAAACTAACACCGCTAAAATAACATAGAAAGTCAGCTAGACAATCTCTTCACCCACGCTTAAAATTGCGTATTGTGCCCAGTACAAATCATAACTAATAAGAAGGTAAAAGAAACTCCATGGTAGGCCAAAGACCGAAGCACTAGCTGCTCATTGAGTACTCACACTTCACTCGTGTATTTTTCTTTGTGCGAGCACCCCACCCTTAGTTCTAACCATCTGGTTTGTTGTTGCATCCTTCCAATAGTTTTGCTTTCCATGTCCCTACAAAATAAAAAGACTACACAACAAAAATAATATAATAAAAATTAAATAAATAAAAAAATAGTTAAGTTGGGTTGCCTCCCAACAAGTGCCTTAGTTAATATCGTGGCACGACATGAACTTCTTTTTCCTCCACTTCAAACTTATGAATTGGACCCCAAGTTTTGATTCTTCTATATGATCATGCTCTCGGGGCGATACAAAATGTTGCGAGCCAAAAATTAAATGATTCCTTATACATTTTTTGGCTTTCAACTGAGGAGTGTCGCCTTGCCTAGACGACCTTAAAAATTTCAGAATACAAGGCTCATCCACCTCTTTCTTTGACTCTTGCATTGGATCATACAGATCAATTTCTATATCTTCTTCCGAACAGAATGTCGAAAAATTCTTGGAGTGAGGACCAATACACTCAAACTGTAAATTCAACTTGTTATCGACATTTTCTTCTTGACACAAACTAGAATCAATAAAAAATGCATTTGTAAGGTTCTCAGTGACTCCAATACCACTTCTTCAATATCGACATCATTAAATTCTAGTTGGTTGGTTTGGTCATATTCTACTCTCAACTCTTCCATTCTAATGGAAATTTCTGCCGCCAATTGACGCTCTTTTTGGCTACTATCCACAATGTAAGCTTGTTGCTTTACAAGGTACAATTAGTTGACTCACTTGATCCTCCAAGTTGTGGATAGTTGCCCCTTGCCTTTGTATCTGCAGTGTTTTCTCATCATATTGTTCCACAAGGCACTTCAACTTATCTTTGATCTCTTTCATATCAGCTTTCCCAGGTTCATTGTTCCTATTAACTTCACATGAAAATGTATAACCATCATAATAAGGGACTGGAGGAAGATAAGAAACACAAGAAGAACCATAAAAGTGACCATTTTGACCATCACATACATTCCACACATAAGATGGAGTTGGTACACATAATCCGCTCTCGAGAATATTTTGACAATTTTGCCATAGGTGATCTCCACTGCAACAAGCAGAAGGAAGATCCACAGTAGAATTACCAATATCGAAACTCCCATAATTCCAAGATACCATATTTCTCAAATCAACAAGTAAAACTAAAAAAAACTTTAAAAAATAAAATAGAAGTTAAAACTTGAAACCTAACAATATGTACAGCCACAGCTACATCGTTAGTTCCCCGGCAACATCGTCAAAATATGAACACACCCAACTCTAATCCGAAAAAGTATAAGCGGTCACTGCAAATATAATCTGGTCTAAAAGTCCGGAGTCGAATCCCACAAATAACTAAGGCTTAGCTACAACTATTCAGTATGGCTAAGAAATACAAATTCAAATAATTTCCTAGTTTAAAATTGTAATTTTTATCTTAAACTAATTAATAAACAAATACTAAAAGCAGCAAAATTATCAACTAACAAGACTAAGGGTTGGGGACAAGATTAAAGAAGTCTAGAGTTATGATTTCCCCAATTGTCGTAATCCTTCTCGCTACGCCTTCTATAATTTCGCCTAAGTATTCTCTACCTATCATGAGTACTTCGGGTGTCGTAATTCTCTTCCGAATAACTACCACAATTTACTAGACGTTTTCTTCCAAACTACGCTAGCTGGCACTAGTTTGCCGCTCACCAATATCGCACCAAGATTTCATTATTCCTAATCGCACATTTAAATCATCCGTATTGATTCCTCACATACGTTAGGAGTGATGTTGTTTAATAATTACCTAAATATGTACTCTTTTCCAAGCAATACACACTAAATAGGCACAGTCAATTGAGAGCCCTTCCATCAACTAAGATAATCACGTAGTTGAACAAGAAGAAAATCCAACGGCAAAATTATATTAAACGCAACAGAAAAATTATCCTTCAAAAGGTTCCATCAAATCCTAGCTGAGAAAGTTTAGCTACACATAATCATAACAATAATTGAAAGCATTAAAATACAAATTAAGGAAGAACATAAGAGAAAACTCTAGTGTTTCGTTGCTTCCAACTTCCAAGTGTTCTCGTATCCTTCTTGCCTCTCCTATAATGTCCTCATCTTAGACACGTTTATGGAGTATTTGTAGGCTAGGGTTCGAGGCCCTTGACTCCATATCCGAGTCAGAGTCTTTTAATTCATGCACTTTTGATCACCGAGCTATAGACCTAGCAAGGCCAGGCTTATAGCGCGGTTTGCCTGGCTACAAAGCTGGCTACACCTGGCATGTAGCGCGTTTAAGCTGGCTATGCTTGGCCTGTAGCCAAGCTTGGGTCTTCTTTCTTTGTGCTATTTTCTCGTATTTTTGTCCAACTTTTACTTATCTTTGTCTTCTGATACTCCTACACAAAAAATAACATAATTTAGCTCAAACGTCGCACAATTAACCACTAAACTAACAACATGAAAGGCGAGTAATATATTAAAAATATAGCATTTTGGCCAAACATCAATTAGATTTCTAGATGCTTCAACGTCACTAGTGTATCCTATGCTATTTGTATATCATACTCCTTCACAAATTTGACTTTTAAAAAAATGACCTTTTAGATCTCTTATGTGTATAAGACGGATTTCTTACGTGTAAACTTAAATCTCCCATATCTATAGAAGGCCCTTAGTGAATGTCGTTCGCCTATTTTACCCTTTAAAACATAGAGTTCCTATAACACAATATAGTAATTTAAGTATTTCATAAATATTCAAGAGTATTCACTTAATTAATTTAGTTTTTCGAGATTTTTTGGTAAATTTTAGGAAACTTAATAAAAAAAAATTCCTAAACTTTCACTCTCATTAAATAACAGATTCCCTTTACTTTTTTGAATATTAAATGAGTTATTATGTTGCCTTAATTATTTGGTAATAAAAATTTTCTACTGTTGCACAAGGAAAGTTTTTTAAAGAATTTGACTAGGAGGACGATGCAGTGGGAAGCCATAATTGTGGTTCCGTTGCACAACGAAAGTTTTTTAAAGAATTTGACTAGGAGGACGACCTTTAATGTATGGGAAGCCATAACTATGGTTATGTGTGGTTACACAAGGAAATATTTTGGTAGAAGTTTTTATTATTTGGTATATTTTTCTTGTCTCTTTGACCTACACACAAATTTACTTTATATAATTCCTTTCATGTGTCAAATTATGTACCATAATACTTATATATATAAAGAAACTACAATGTCACAATTTAATCGTCAAAGTTTGCCGTATTCCAACATCGTGATTTCAGGTGTTTTTTCTTTTACTAATATCAACATCTTTGGCTACTTTGTATTTTGCAAGCACGTTTGCATGCACCAATTTTTAGTGTTGCATCAACAATTTATTTTTATCATTGCATCAATAAATTTTTATTATATAGTTTTTGTTTCATGTTTTGGACTTGGCTAATTTCACATCTCACGTAATTTACAAATTTAATACATGTTATTGAACAATTGCAATTCATCACAGAAAATCAGTTAGACATTCGATCTAAGTCTTATTTATTAGTATTATTTTTTCCTTTGTTGTATAGTTAATAATACTTATAATTATTATGCCAGCTCAAGTAGCTTGTTTTAAAAATAATTAAAAATGAGACTATCAGCTTTAATTCTGTGTTATATTAACTACATGATTTGTGTTATTGCAATTGCCATGCTTGAATCACTCAGATTTCAACAATTACATATGTTCAGGTAAACAATCTTCCTTATCTATATCTGTATTTATATTAAAAGCACGAAGGCTCTTAGCGAAATGTCGTTCGCCTTTTTTTACCTTTTAAAATTAGAGTTTACATTGGATAAAATAGTAATTTAGTTATTTTTATAATATGTAGGAAAACTCATTTAATTATTTTTCTTATATTTAGGAATACTCATTTAATTATTTTTCTTATATGTATGAGTACTCATTTAATTATTTTCCTTATATGTAGGAATACTCATTTAATTGTTTTCCTAATGCTTAGGACTACAAAATCAATTAAATTATATATATTACAATATTCCTTATCTGGATCACGTAGAAAAAATTAATATTTAGAACTTCAAAAATATTAAAATTTTATTTTTATATAAATTTTTACACTTAAATTATATATAAATGGCAAGAAAAGGAAATAATTAAAAATACTAACCAAATAGCACATTACCACTTGGTATTTAGAAGTTTGACCATTTGGACAGATACCAAGAATTCAATCAAAAAGGATAGAGGACGTATGACGTTCTTGGAAGATGAAGGGGTAACATTTTTTATGTTTTGATTTAGGTGAAACTCTTTTATATACTAGAATACTTTAAAATATACAAAACTATTTCCCACTCATTTGATTTTCTAGCAATTTGACAAAAGAATTTTTATTCGATAAAATATAATTATAATCGAATATTTAAAATTTGGTATGTGTCACGACCCAATTTCCATTTTAGGTCGCGATGGCGCCCAACACCGATGTTAGGCAAGCCAACACTATTCAACTAATGGATTCCATTTATTTTACCAAAATATTTTCAATATTTACTTAACTTAAATTTATGGCGTTCGATAAATATCGAATAACTTAGGTAATTTAAACTGAAATAACCAAAAGAAGTCATAATTTAGTGATTACACCCCAAAAGAATAGTCTACTAATGTGTATGCCAGGAATTGGTGTCACAAGTATGTGAGCATCTAGTAGAATATACAAAAGAATATAACTACCCTACTGCCTGAAACATAATAGACAGCAAATAACAAAAGAGAGGCTCCGACACGCTGTTGAACGGCATCAGAAAGGGGCAGCTCACCGTGGAAATCTCGATCAAGTATCAGGAACGCGCACCGGGGGGATAACTAGATGCACCTACCTCAGATCATGTACAATTAAGTACAGAAGCATAGTATGAGTACATAAACAATATGTACCCAGTAAGTATCCAGTCTAACCTCAAAGAAGTAGTGACGAGGGGTCGACTTGACACTCACTAGGGCCAATATTGGTATAATCTAAGTGGTACGCTAAGCAAGTAAAGCATGAGTAACAATGATAGTTTAAGAGCAAGAAAAGTAAGACAGTCTTTCGTAGGGGTCATGTCAATCTCAGTCTAACCATGTAACAACTTGCATTTCAAAGCAATTAAGCAATATAAATCATGAAAAAATTTAATTAAATAACATGCGCATACTATGCCGAGGTCGTACGGCTCAATCCAACATAATATTAAATTGTGCACTGCTAGAGGGTCGAATGGCGCGAACCATAGATGCATCCATTTACTGCTGAGGCGCTCGGCCCGATCCACAAATAACAACTTATTTTCAATAACACACAAATTTCCCATTTATATTCAAGTATTTCATATAATCTGTCAAGTAAGTGAGTCTAACATAACACATTTCTTTTATAAATTGTTAACATGATTCATGTAATTATTTTGGCAAACAAGGGCACGATATTTCAAATATAGCATGATACAGATCCTAAACTGCCGGACAATACCATACTAGTAGCTACGTACGGACTCTCGTCACTTCGTACGTACGTAGCCCCTCACAAATAGGTTCAAACATGTATTTTAATTCACCTATGGGGTTAATTCTCACTTACAAGTTTATAAAGGAGACTTACCTTGTATTAAGCCTACTTCCCAATTCAAGAACGCACTTAAGCCTCCAAATTTGACGCCCTACAACTCGAAACTAGCCAAACATTACATAAACTAATCACTCTGCTCAAAAGTTCATAATTCCACCATTTAAGTGATTACCCAAACTAATTTGCAAGATTCCTAAAATTCACCACCGATCCCACATGCTCGGATTCCGGAAATTTTTGAAGAAAATCGTTACCCATAACCTTAGGATCAAGAATATGTGATTTTTACTAGATTTCCTAACAAATTTCGTGGCTAAATCTCATTTTTATCAAAATCATAGGTTTTACTCTAAACACGTGATTTTCACTAGTTTACATGTTGTAATCTACCCATAAACTATATATTAAACTCACATTATGTAGAAATTACTTACCTCACAAAGCTAGGTTGAAATCTTCCCTTTTAAAGCTCCCAGATCGCCCAAGTATTGAGTGAAGTGAGTCAAAATGACAAACTCTCGTATTAAATGAAGGCCCCTGCCTTCAACGACTTTCGCACCTGCGGCGCGTGGACTGCACCTGTAGTCTCGCTTCTGCAGACCATTGTTCGCATATGGGAAAAGGGGCTAGGATCGCACCTGCAGTTCCGCTTTTGCGGAAAAGGGACCGCATCTGTGGAACCTGCGCTCCGCTCTTGGGCCACATCTGCACAGCTTCGCCGACACCTGCGAGCTCGCACCTGCGGCTGCCCAACCGCAGGTGCGGTCACACATGATCTGGTGCACCAGCAGCTCATTTTGAGTTTGGACTCAACTCGCGCGACGTTCGAATGGCATCCGGGGGCCCCGAGGCCCCGTCCAAACATACTAACAAATTCAAAATCATAAAACGAAATCGCTCGAACCTTCGAAACACCCGGAACAACATTAAAACTAAAAATCACACCCTAAAACCAATTGAATCAAACTCATGAACTTTAAGTTCTTCAATCTACTTCCAACGTGCCAAAACGTACTTATACTACTCGGAACGGTACGAAATTTTGCATGCAAGTCTTAAATGGAATTATGGAACTATTCCCAGCCTCGAAATTCCGTTTGGACCTCTATATCACCAAAACGTGTCCCAAACCACATTTATAGAACTTCTAAAACTTCAATAATCGAATTTTCACTATTTGGCACCGAAACCCGTTCCAAACATACGACCAAGTCCTAAATAATCATACGAATCTATTGGAACTGTCAAATCCCGATTCCGAGATCGTCTACTCAAAATGTTGACCGAAGTCAAACTTGGCCTTTTAAGCCAACCTTAAGGAACCAAGTGTTCCTATTCCAACCAAAACTCTTCCAAATCCCGAACCAACCATCACCGCAAGTCATAAATAAATAAAAGCAAGTACGAAAAGTCTTATTTAAGGGCACAAGGTTCTAGAAAGAAAAACTACTGGTCGGGTCGTTACATCCTCCACCTCTTAAACAAACGTTCATCCTCGAACAGGTCTAAAATCATACCTGGAGTACCGAACAAGTGTAGATATCTGCTTCGCATGTCCTCCTCGGGCTCCCAAGTCGCCTCCTCGATTGGTTGGCCCCTCCATTGGACCTTCATTGCGGAAACCCTTTTGGACCTCAATTGGGGATCCTGCCTATCAACAATAACAATTGGCTCTTCCTCGTAGCCTAATCTCTAGTCTAGCTGAATTGTACTGAAGTCTAACATGTGAGATAAGTCGGCATGGTACCTACAGAGCATAGATACGTGAAAAAATGGATGAACACCTGATAAGCTAAGAGGTAAAGCAAGCTCATAAGAAACCTCCCCAACTCACCTCAACACCTCAAATGAACCTATAAACCTTGGGCTCAACTTTCCCTTCTTCCCGAACCTCATAATACCCTTCATCAGCGAGATTTTCAAGAGAACCTTCTCGTCGACCATAAATGATGCATTATGCACCTTCTGATCCGCGTAACTCTTCTATTTGAACTGTATCGTGCGTAGTCTCTCCTGAATCCACCTTACCTTTTCCAAGGCATCCTTTACCAAATTAATACCGTATAACTTAGCCTCACCAACCTCAAACCATCCGATGGGAGAACGAGATCGCCGACCATATAAAGCCTCAAATGGAGCCATCTCAATGCTGGACTGATAACTGTTGTTGTAAGCAAACTCGGCCAAGGGAAAGAACTGATCCCACTACCCTCCAAAGTCAATCACACATGCTCTGAGCATGTCATCCAATATCTTAACTATCCGCTCCAACTGCTCGTTGGTCTGTGGATGGAATGTTGTGCTGAGCTCTACACGGGTGCCGAACTCACTATGCACGGCTCTCCAGAAATGCAAAGTGAACTGAGGACCTCTATCTGATATGATGGACACAGGCACACCGTGCAACCAAACTATATCCCGAATGCAGATGTGGGTCAACCTCTCTGAAGTGTAAGTAGTGGCTACTGGAATGAACTGTGCCGACTTGGTCAACCAGTCAACAATAACCCAAACTACATCAAACTTCCGCAAAGTCCGTGGCAACCCAACTACAAAGTCCATAGTGATGCGCTCCCACTTCCACTCAGGTACAGTCATCTACTGGAGTAGGCCCCCTGGACTCTGGTGCTCATACTTAACCTACTGGCAATTTAGGCACCTGGCTACATACTCCACTATGTCTTTCTTCATCCGCCGCCACCAATAATGTTGTCTCGGGTCACGATATTTCTTCGTAACACCTGGATGAATAGAATATCGTGAACTGTGTGCCTCCTCTAAAATTCTCTCCCCCAGGACATCAGCATTAGGACCACATATGTGACATTGAAGTCGTAGAACACCATACTCGCGAATAGAAACCTCCTTGGCACCACCTTAGTGTACCGTATCTTTGAGAACTACTAAATGCGGATCATCGAACTACCGGGCCTTGATATGTCCCAATAATGAAGACTGAGCAACAACACATGCAAGAACTTGGCTGGGCTCTGAAATGTCCAGCCTCACAAGTCAGTTAGCCAAGGACTGAATGCCCAAAGCTAGTGGCCTCTCCTCTGCTGAAATGAATGCCAAGCTACCCATACTCTCTGCCTTCCTGCTTAAGGCATCTACGACCACATTTGCCTTGCCCGAATGATAAATGATGGTGATGTCATAGTCCTTCAGTAGCTCAAGCCATCTACGCTGCCTCAAATTAAGATCCCTCTACTTGAACAATTGCTGCAAACTGTGGTGGTCTGTGTAAACAACCCAAGATACTCCATACAAGTAATGCCTCCAAATCATAAGAGGATGAACAATTGTTGCCAACTCCAAATCATGCACAGGGTAATTATTCTCATGAATCTTCGGCTAAAGTGAAGCCTATGTAATAACCCGTCCCTCCTGCATCAATACACATCCCAAGCCAACACGTGAAGCGTTGCAATAAATTGTATACATCCCCGAACCGGAAGGCAACACTAGAACTGGTGATGTGGTCAAGGCTGTCTTGAGCTTCTGAAAGCTCGCCTCGCACTCGTCGGACCATCGGAACGGGGCACACTTCTAGGTCAATCTAGTCAGAGGTGCTGATTTTGATGAAAAGCCCTCAACAAACCAGCGATTATAACCTGACAAACCCAAGAAACTCCTGATCTCAGTCGTTGAAGTAGGATGAGTCCAACTCTGAACCGCCTCGATCTTCTTGGGATCTACCTTAATACCCTCTCCTGATACAACGTGCCCCAAGAACGCCACATAATCCAACCAAAACTCATACTTGAAGAACTTAGCATACAACTTCTGTCCCCGCAAGGTCTAGAGCACTACTCTCAAATGCTTCTCATGCTCCCCCAGGCTACGTGAGTAGATCAATATGTTATCAATGAAGACAATAACAAAGGAATCAATACAAGGCCTGGACACCCTGTTCATCAAATCCATAAACGTTGTTGTGGCATTAGTCAAGACAAAGGACATCACAAGAAACTCGTAATGACCATATCTAGTACGGAAGGCAGTCTTCAGAACATCTGAGTCCCGAATCTTCAACTGACGGTACCCCGATCTCAAATCAATCTTAGAAAACACCCTAGAACCCTCTAACTAGTCAAACAAATCATCGATGCGCGGGAAAGAGTACTTGTTCTTGATGGTAACTTTGTTCAACTGGTGGTAGTCAATGCACATCCGCATAGTCCCATCATCCTTCTTCACAAAAAACACTGGTGCACCCCAAGGTGATACACTCAGTCTGATAAATCCCTTAGCTAGAAACTCCTCAAGTTGTTCTTTCAATTCTTTCGTAGCCACACGGTGCAGTGGAATAGATATAGGTTGGGTGCCTCGAGCCAAGTCAATGCAAAAATCAATATCAAAATCTGGAGGCATGCCTGGAAGGTCAGAAGGAAACACATCGGCGAACTCTCGAACTACTGGCTTTGAATTAATCATCGGAGATTCTGCAGTGGTGTCCCATACGTAGGCTAGATACGCCAAACAACCCTTCCCGACCATACGTCGAGCTTTCATAAAAGAAATAACCCGACTAGTGATAACTTGGATTTTTGCCTCATTTTCCGTTCCCTTATACATGTTTTTGGATATAATGGTACATAAAATGTCCCCGAAAGCTTATACGTTGTGCGTGTTGCGGGATTGAACCAGAAATGAAGGCACTCAGTCTAAAATATGCTCAAAACAGGAGTGAATCCGGCACAAGGATCAAACACAACAAAAATGATCAAGCCAAAAAGGCCACCGCGGCCGCGGTCCTCATTTCGCGGTCCGCGGTGGAATTCTAGTGAGGTCGACAGTAAGGCAAGCATCCACCGCGGCCGCGGTCATCGTTTCATGGACCGCGGTGGCATTCTAGTGCTGTCGACAGTAAGGCAATCATCCACCGCGGCCGCGATCCTCATTTTGTGGACCGCGGTGGCATTCCAGTGAGCTCAAGAAATGATATAATTATCCATCGCGGCCGCGATCCTCTTTTCGCGGTCCGCGGTAGACCCTTACCAGAAGATCAGCATCTCAACAACATCATCGTCTTCGTGGACCGCAGTCGTATTTTCGCGATTCGCGATGGTCCCGCGGGGGTATTTTTGTCTGAAAATTTGGCAGACTATAAATAGACTATTTTGTAATTTCTTTACATATTTGGTAATTTCTTAAGTAGAGAGCAGGTGAATATTTTAGGGTTTTTATCTCTTTAGCTTTCTTCTTGCATTTTTTTAACATTGAAAATTTCAATTACATTGTTAGGAATCAATTAAATGGGTTATTCTTCTTCTCTATCATTGTTTTCATCTTTGATTATGAGTAGCTAGACCCATTATCTAGGGTTGTGGCTCAACCCTAGTGTGGGTATGTAATGGGGTTTTGAAATTAAGGTTGGGAAATTAATGGGTGTTGACTATTTAGGCTAGTTCAAAGTTTTTATTGCAATAATTAGTGGTTGCAAACACTAATTGACCCTTTCATGACTTGGGTCTTTCTTGAAAAAGAAGACTTGAGTCTAGAAATTAGCCTAATAGGAAATTAGGGCGTTATCAAGAGATTGGTAGTCCCAATCAATGGGGTTGAACCCAGAAATGGTCAAACCCTACTTGAGCCCTAATTAACGGGTTAAACCTCGAGTGAGTAACCCCCTACCTAAGCATGTATTGCTTTTTTAATTGGCACCCAATTGGCCTCGAGAGGGGCAATTAGGGTAAAATAACTCAAACTACCGAGAGGTATAGAGTGAGCACCTTCGTGTATTGGTTATAGTTGTATCCCTAGCCAATTACCCGACCATAGAATTGAACCCCATTGTGTATCCACCTAGGAAACGGTCACGCCCCTAGTGCCTTTATTAATATCAAAAAACAACAACAAAAACAAAGTTAGTCATTAATTAGCTTACAAAAAATAGAATACACTTAGCATAGTTCAACACCAACAAACGATTAGAAGTGCAATTGGAAACACTCGACCCTTCTAAATAACTTATACACTCACTCCCATCATAGGCTCCTTGTGGATTCGATCACGACCATTCGGGTAAAAGCTACACGATCCTTGCCTTCATGCTTATATAGTAGTGTGGGTGAGGCAGTGGTCACTTTTTGGTGCCGTTGCCTGGGAGCTTTAATGGTGTAACTATATTTGTGACTAGAAGCGTAGTGTCTTTTTCTTTCCTTCTATTTTAACTTCCTTGTTCTGTTTACTTAGGTACAATGGCCGATCTACTAGGAAATGTTATTCCGGGGGAGGAGGTTTATGACAATCAAGAAGATGAAATTAATCAAATTCCTCCACAAAGAAGAGGCCGACAGGCCAATATACAGGATGATGTCCCAGACCCTCCCCCACCTCCAGCTCCTAGAGCTGCTCCTCGGGTCCTTCCAAATAAGGGGTACGCTAGTTCAATTGTCCCGCCAAGGATTCGAGCGGGGAACTTCCAAATCACAAATGTTATGCTCACTCTCCTAGAGCAAAGAGGATACTTCATCGGAGCCGCCCACCAGAATGCCTATAAGCATCTCCAAGGCTTTGTTTATATATGTTGGGGGAGTAAGCAAACTAATGTGTCTGAGGACGCATTACGGTTACGGTTGTTCCCATTCTCACTTAGGGGAAATACATTGGATTGTCTTGAGCGTCTCCCGAACCATTCTATATCCACTTGGGACGAGCTCGCGGATAATTTTATTGCAAAGTTCTTTTCACCAAGTCACATGGCGGCCCTTCGAGATGAGATTTTGGCATTCAAACAAGAGTCAAACGAGCCACTACATGAAATATGGGAACGCTATAGAACCATGGTCAAGGAGTGTCCTAACTATGACATGACCGAGGCTATGATACAACAAACATTCTACCGGGGAATCAACATGGTAAATCAATGTGTGGTCAACCAATTCGCCGGTGGTAATTTTTTGAAGTTGACATACACGGAGGCATGTGAGATTCTTGATGAAATGGCCGACACATCTTCGGCTTGGCAAAGTAGAGCAAATGTGCCTCAAGGGGAAACCGGTGTGAATAGTCTCCACAAGGAACTCCAAGAACAAGGGCAAGAAATTTCCAAGCTCACAACAACCATGAACCAACTTGCTAAAGCTCAACTCCAACAATTTCAAGGGCCGAAGCAAGTAAATGCTATGGAAGGAGTTCATATGCAAGGAAACTAAAGGAGACTGATGTGAGGCTAGAATTCATGGTTTAATATGTTATATGCCTTATATTTTATGTGCGTTAATGATAAAAACACACTTTTTATGTGTTTAATGGAGTTTATTTCATGTGTAGGTGAAGTGGAGATGAAAACAGAGCTAAAGGGATGAAAATACGTCGAAAATACGCTTAAGGGTCGAAGAGGAAACACCCGGGAGATAGCCGGGCGTTTGGCTCCTAAAGCCAGGTAGCCCCTGGCGTTAGGGGGGCATTTGGCCCCTAAAGCCAGGTAGCCCCTGTCGTTAGGGGGGCGTTAGAGCACAAACGCCAGGCCTGCCCTGGCCTTAAGGGGGCGTTTGAGCCCAAACGCCCGGGGTCCCAAGTTCGGTCAATTCCGAGTTTTGACGAGTTTAAGTGTTTCACGGTTGGAATAGAAGTCTCCTACACATTTAGAGTTCGTCCTAAACATATAGATAGACCCCGAAAACACATTTGAAGGGGATTCTAAGGATTCAAAGAGAGGAAACCATTGAAGTGACAAAACATTGATTTTTACATCTTTTATTCATTACTTTGTAGTTCAATTATGCAATTTATTTTGGGTTTGATTCTTATGAACATGTCTAGCTAACTTCTTTAATCTAGGGTTTT
>MDKJ01330413.1:0-15012 GCA_005239525.1 Nicotiana knightiana
TATGATGGTGTCGTCAGCATATGCAAGGTGGTTGATTTTTGGACTCCATTTAGGTATCCAAAGCCACAAAAATATCGATTAAGATGCAGTGAGTTCAACCCCCTTGAAAGAGCTTCTGCAGCAATTATAAACAATGTTGATGATAATGGATCACCTTGTTTGATACCCCTCGAGGATTTGAAAAAACCATGTGGCTGTCCATTTACCAAAATAGAGTACCAGTTGTTCCCTACCATATCAAAAATCAGCCCAATAAACCTTTTAGTGAACCTCATTTTCCTTGGCATCTTTTTTAGAAACAACCATGATAGCCTATCATACGCTTTTGTCATGTCTATTTTGATCACAACATTAGGACCAACTTTAGTTCCGAGCCTAATATATGTGATAATCTCCTGTGTCAATAGTATATTCTCTATGATGCTTCTACCTTTTACAAAACCAGCCTGCTCTTCTGATATTAAATTAGGCAGCAACCCTACCAATCTCTCATGTATAACTCTAGAGAAAATCTTATTGGCAAAGTTGCTGAGACTTATAGGTCCCATATTAGAGAATGAGCTGACCTCTTTCTTTTTTGGTAAGAGTACCAAATTTGTATGTGTGATGCTCTTAGGTAGTTGCTGTCCACAGAAGAGTGCAAGCACCATTGCATAAATGTCTTCACCTATAATCTCCCAACAGGTTGGATAAAACAATCCTGTAAAGCCATCTGGACCCCCTGTTGATTCACCACTCAATCCAAAAACTGCATGTTTCACCTCATCTCTAGTCGGGGTACTGATGAGTTGTTCATTCTTCTCCTCAGTCACCAAAGAAGGTACATGATCAATAATGTCAAAAGCATTAGGGGTGGTTTTTTCACTGAATTGATCTTGATAGAACTTGACGGCTTTATCTGCAATCTGAGCATCTTCTTCTAGCCAGTTGCCATCATTGTCTTTAATCCTTGTGAGCTTCAGTATTTTCCTCCTCCTATTTACCTGTGCATGAAAGAATTTAGTGTTTCTATCCCCATCCTTGAACCAAGCCATGCCAGATTTCTGCTTCCATAACTCCTCTTCTAAAGCCAGATAAATGATCATCTCTGCCTGCACCTTTTGGAGCCTAGCTCTGTTCATCTGAGTAGGGTGAGCTTCAAACTGTCTCTCATGTACCAGTACCACCTCCTCCATGCTTGTAATTTTTTGGAAAATGTCACCATATGTTGCTCGACTCCAAGTAGATAGGGCCTTCTTCACCTTTTTTAGCTTATGATTGAATAAGGTGAAAGGATTAGCACAAAAATCTGCACTCCAATGTTGTCTCACCATTTCTTTAATGAAATCATGTATAGTCCAAAAGTTCAAAAATCTGAATGCCTTTTTAATAGGATCAGCTTCTATGTCACACTTTAACAACATTAGACAATGGTCAGACCCTATTTTGGAGAGATGAGTAATCTCCAGACCTGGATAAGTCTGATGCAGTTCCATGTTTCCTAAGCATCGATCAAGTATTTTAAAAATGCAGTCTTCCTCCGATCTTCCGTTCCACCATGTGAATATGCTCCCTTTGAATCCCAGTTCAGTTAGGTTACATGTATTCGCACAATGTCTGAAATCATCGACCTCATTAATATAATACTGGCAGGCCTCTATATTTTTCTTCCTCATCCCATATCACATTAAAATCACCTCCCACAAGCCATGGGGTGGTCATATCTGTTGCCGTTGCATACATTGAATCCCATAATTCTATTCTCTCAATTGCATCACATTTTGCATATACTAAAGTTAAAATCAACTCCACTTGAGTTTCAGTATGAAACAACCTCAGAGTTAACTGTTGCACCATGTTATACAGTATAGTCACTTCAAACATCATCTATTAATGCCCATATTTTATTGGATACATTAGCTACAGCTTGTGCCAGACCAATCCTTCTTCTATATCTCTCCCTCTTGCTTGAATGCTGCATTGGTTCCATAATCCCAATAAATTCAAAGTGATGTTGTTTATGCATTGTTATCAATCTTTCAAAAGGCGACATGGTGTTAACAGACCTCACATTCCAAATTATAGCATCCATTACTGATTTAGAGATTTGGTGAGGGTTCTCCTTGTTTGTACTCCTGTGAATGGCAATGTGGAGTTATCCTTATTCTGTTTTTTTCTACCTTTAGTAGCATATTTCACCTTTTCAATTTGCCTAGGTGATAGGTCTCCTTGCCTGACAACATTAAGAAAGTTCTGAGTAGTAGATTCCTTATCAAATTCTTTGTTAACATGATCCTCTAGCAATTCAAATAACTTTTCACCAATCACTGCTGCTGCTATAGTATCTCCTCCTGCCTTGGTTATTGCTTGGCTCTCTCTATTGTTCTTAGTCAACTGTTGCAGCTGGTTCAATGGAACAGTAACAATAATTGTTTCCTTCACTTTTACCAACTATTTTTTTGATGTTTTTGCACTACCTTTTGATTTGGTACTATCCTCAACTATACCCCTATATTCAGTTCCCCCTGGATCTTTAGCATGAGTATCTACTTCTGTTCCACCAGGATCACCAACATTCATAAGCTCCTCTTCATTAGTAATTGGATCCTTCATTGTGCGATGCTCTGCCCATCACTATTCTATGTTTATTTGTTTATTTCATTCTCATTTTGATCTTCATCATCATCTGCATCCCCTCCATATTCATCTTCACTTTGCATCTCATCTGGGATCTCTCCTTCCTCTGAGTTTTCGTATATCTGATCAGCCCAGAGTCTGCCTCCTTTCCACTTGATTCTTTCATTTTTTTTGGATTTTTCAAAATCTGCATCTTCCACTAGTTCTTTGTCAGCATTAGTGTCCAGTTGTTCTGCTCCTCCATTATCTTGAGTAGGTGCTTCCTGGCGTGAGGTGTTAATGGCAACTTGAATCCCTTTGAATGTTCTTTGCACCCATTGTTGAGTAGTCTCCTTCTGCTTCTGCACTTCCCTTTCTTTCTCCAAGTTTATGGCTTCACTTTGTAAACCAGTAGCTACTGGCTCCTTATTGGTATTCAGGCTCTTCCCAGTTATGGTTTGATTGCCATTGTTATTTGTCTTCTACTTGTCAGTCATAGGAGACTTAGGAAGGTAGGGAGGTGTTGCAGGATTTAAATTCCAGCTTCGTTAGCATTCTGCATATTTCCTTGTCCAATATTATTCTCCACCAATGCCAATTGATTGTTATCATTAACATCACTGTTATCCACATCTAATACTGCAAATGTTTTTGCAGTCTGAACTTGATGAGGAACCACATTGTTCTGCTTCTCAACTGGAATATTTCTTATCCAGTTTTAGCCACACCATAAGCCTGCTTCTCCTTTCCCTTACTCTATTATCCCTAACTTCTTTCCATTGGGTTCCCACATTGCCAACAACCCTACCACTTGACAGAATCATTAAAGGAGCATATTCCTTTCCCTTAGTTTTATTCCCATCCAATACGACCTCATTATTAACAGCATGAACATCCTTCTTATTTTCCATAAGTTCAGGATGAATCCTCCAACACTCTAGCATATCATGTCCTTGAAGCTTAAATTCCTTGTAATATTTCGGTAAATAGTCATACCTAATTATTACCCATTCTGTCCTTATCTCCCCAGTCACCTCATTTTACTGTCCATACGTACCTTCTTAGGATGATCATCTAGTAAGTCCACGAGCACCTTCACACGAGCACAACTAGGTCTAGTCTTGTTCACAGTAGTGATATCAAGGTGGAGAGGTGTACCTACTGCTGAGGCTAAAGAGAATAGGCATTCCTTTACGAAAAATGTTGGCAACAAGTTTGGGAATGATATCCTGCCATAACTCTCGGAGTTTCTTCACCTTCTTTAAACATAGAGTCATATAGTAAAGTTCTCAAATGGAATTCCTGTCCAAACTTTTCTTTTACGTAGTAGACACTTTTTGACGTAAAATCAATCTAATCTTGCCATAATATCAATCATACCAATACGTGTCTATCCCTTAGGAACCCAATATTACACTCGACTTTGATTCCACATTGCATGGGAGTGATTTAACGTAATTCTTGTAACTCTGGCCAACCATACCAGAATTTGCAAACCACTGCAAACTTCAATCCTTCAATAATATTCATACGATCAACCTCTAATTCAGTAAACTTCACCTTTGGTTGTCCTTGAAGGAATGTGGCTCGCCTAAGGGGAATAGGATCAACTGTTGTTGCTCGTTCGTGCATGACAGTGTTGCTCGACGATGGCTTCACTGCTTTTGCCTAATCCATGGGTTGGCGTGTGATATTTGGATTCGTGGGGGGGCTGGGTTATGTTATGGGGTGGCTAGCCACCTTCCGGAATGGCCATGCCAGTGCACAAAAGTTCTGTCGCCTCCCAGTCACAGTTTAGGGTTTAGGAGAGAGAAAATTCTGTTTCTGTTTAGATTTCAACATGATCCCACTCAATTCGGCCAAATTTGGTCATCATCATTTTTACCCGACAACTCTTTCGTCATTTCCGGGTAAAGAGGGGCAGCTGTTGATACCCAATTTTGTCCTCATATTTTTTCAAATAGTATATATATTTTTAAAATGTCATCTTGCATCATTACTTACTTTACAATATTTATAAAAATATCTTTATAATTTTTCCATGATTTTTAGATCTTTAAAATTAATTTTATTGCATTTAAATTACTTAAATATTTATTTATTATCCTTTTAAATTATTTTGTGATGAATTAGTCATCCAAAATTGTTATTTACACCCACATAACATTTTTTACATCATTTCATATAATTATGTTTGTATTTTTAGATATTTATGTAATTTTATAATAATAGCTTATATTCATGCATAATTATGTTTTATTTACATTATTTGTGCTAAAATAGTATATTTTTTTTTTATATTTTTATAATTTTAAGTCATTATTTTCAATCATTATAGTGCATAAGAAATATTTTATTATTTATTATTAATTATTTTATTTAAACAATTTTGTGTATTTAAAATATAGCCAAATTATACAATTTTTTGGACCACACTAGTGACCCAAACCCCTCAAATCTCTGGCCCAACTTCCCTAGCCTAACACCAGCAGCGCACTATCCTACACCCATTTACTAACCCGTC
This sequence comes from Nicotiana knightiana, assembly GCA_005239525.1. Lineage (NCBI taxonomy): Eukaryota > Viridiplantae > Streptophyta > Magnoliopsida > Solanales > Solanaceae > Nicotiana > Nicotiana knightiana. The sequence continues at coordinate 5,120 of MDKJ01330413.1, forward strand.
CCACTTCCCTTTTGATCTTGGCCATTGATCTCAAATGATCAACGGCCCATAATAATTCTCCCACCTCTCCTTATAACCTCACAACCCTAAACCCTAACCCATTTTTTCAACCGGCCGCCTCTATACACTCTCAAAACTTTCCCCCACTTCAAAAACCCCAGCTGCCACCCCAAGTCTTCCCTGAATACAGCTCATCCAGGGATTCTTACCATGATTTACTTACCTTTTCTGGATTATACCGCTCTTACTTATGTAAATATGGTGTTACTTAGTACTTGCCCATTTTTGGCAAATATCAGTCTTCGAATCAAAGGAGATCAACTTTATTCTCCAAGATTTGGATGATATTTCATCCTTATACGTTCATAGCAAGACTATGAGGTTCAGATTCATCAAGATCTCCGGCCAGTTTCTGATCCTAGTCAAACTGAGGTTTACTTGGTTTCTTCTCCTAATTCGATTCTAAATTGATTTCTGCGTGTTCTTCTTTCCTTGTTTATGTTTGATTGATTGTATTTCCTTACTTATGTGCTGATTTTATTACTATATAAACCCCTTCCCTAATCCCCTTTAAGGGATCTTCAATCGCCTTAAGAACTATCCGATCACTCTCACTTATTCGATATTATCCTAAAATTGAGCTCTTGGCCGGCTGGAAGCCAAGGCCACCATATTCTGTTGACCTTCTCCAGTGCAAGAACTGCTCGGGGTCCATTTCTAGGCCCTTATGAGCTTTGAAGCACTAGGGGTTTGGGGTTTTTCGTCACTCACCTATAATTGTTGTTGTTTTTGAGATTTTCTTTATTCGTTTGTTTGCAACTAGTTAGTTCCATGTCCTTTAGTTACTCTACTCCTTTTGTTTATGTTATGCGCACTAGTGTTGTTTGGATTTCTTTGAGTTAATTTTGGTATTATGCTACTGCATATACAATTCTGTTTGTTTTAGCACCACTCTGTAGTTTCACTAGCTTCAATTCTATGCAAGTTTTGATGTCAACTCACATGAGGATAGCTAAGTTGATTCATGATGATTGCCTTGCTTTGCCAAAAATCTTTTGAGACTATGTTCTTGTTCAAATTACTCTCTTCATGTTGAATCCTCCTATGTGTAATTTGCTATTCCTCTACAAGTTTTGCGACAATGTTGTCTAAGTGCTTAGCTTAACATGTCAGCCTTAGTGCATGCCCGTTATAAGTGTCCAGCTTGATTAATTTCATGTTTAAGTGTAAACTGGTCTGTTGTTTATCATGACTTAGATCTTCTTAGGGGACCAATGCATGCCCAGAACCCATTGGAGTGTGTCTTTTCTAAGACTTTCATGTACAAACTGCCACTTCTCTAAAGTCACCATGTGATTATATGAATTCTATATGCCAATACTGTTACAATTCGTAGGCAGACTTATTTCTTTGCTTTCGTGTGCTCACTGATCATTTCAAGACTCCTAGGGTGAAATACGACATATGTCTAGTCTATTCCATCTTTCTTCAAGTGATCCTGCTTGCCTTATGAATGTTTACCTGTTTAATGTAAAACCTTGTGTGATGGTTGGTATTTACCTGAACAGTTCACATGTTAAGCCTTGCAAATTAGTTGTCCTCATTAGGATCTTATGTTGAAGTTTCTATGCTAAGTCTATATAATCTGGCTCATGACACTGTTAGATTCCTATCTTTGAACCCTTGTTTAAGGCTCCTTAGGATAGTTCTGGACCAGGCTGATTTCTGAAACTTAGTTTGAAATAATCCTACAGCTCTTAAAATCTGCTTCTGGTGTGATTAACATGAGCTTGCCTCATATGTGTCTTCTATATTTTGCCAATTTGAGCATGATCTTGCTTAGAATAGTGTGTTAATTTCAATTTAGGACTAGCTCTGTTATTTGTGTGGTCGAACTTAGCATCCCTTAGCTTAATCATTAGCATCGTTAGGGCCTGTCTTTGTTCTTGAGGGTTTTTGAAGTATACTGGATGCGCTTGGAGTTTGGGCATGCTATCTGCATGAAGTCTTGAGCCTATTTTAAGACCCAGATGTACTGTTGGGTTATGCTCTATTGTATTTGGGCCTGTAATAATTTAAAAGTAATCTGTAATAGCTTGTAAAATTGAATGATGGAGAAATTAGTAAAAAAGGGGCTAGAGTATTCTAATACTTGTATGAAAGGGTAGAGAATATGTTTATAGGGTCTATGTGTTCTATTTGTTGTTTAGCATATTTTATTTATGTACACTGATAGGCATCATGCCTATATGAGTCATGCACACACTTCAGTTAACTTGTCAAAACATGTTAGTTCTGATATCCGCTACACATGTTCCCATGTCTCCTATTTAATACTCTTAGATAACATGTCTATAGGGTGCATCAATGTAATATTTTTCACTTACCTAGACACCATGACTTCAAATAATCCATCTATCAAATGCTTCATTTAATTTTAGTGTAATTATCATCTAGATATCATGGCTATAGTGTTCTAATACTCTAATCGACCATTACTTTACACTATCGTCTGTTTAAGATGCATGTCTATAAAACCATCATTAGTACTTAAGAAATATGATTGTTTTCACTAACTTTTTATGCAAAAAAATTAGATACCATGTCTATAGGACTAGCAGCATTCAATTTTCCTATGCGTTAATCCAGAAATTACTACACTGTCCATGTATTACTGGAATCCAGAATCACTTAGAAATCATGCCTATAGGATTTGCAATGTTTTAACTCGTCTGAACGCTGCTTATATATAATACTGGAAATTAGAATCACGTAGAGATCCTGCCTATAGGTCTTGAACAATTTTAACATGCCTTGAACCAAACCTGCCCATCTATAACAGTCTGTTTAAATAATTTGAATATCGTTAGTATAATCTATAAGTTGTCTGCCTAATTGACAGCGTGCGTATGTGTCTATATGAGGAGGTGAATCTGAGCCTTTGGTGTTGATTATGTGTAGTCCTATTTATTTTGAATGCGCGCCTAGTTTTCTCATTTTGAGTATCCTAAGTTGAGTCTAGAACCACCCAAATAGAGGTCCAAAGCCTCCTGGACCATAAACGTGGGGCGGGTAGCGCACACATAGGATACGACTTAGAATTGAATTAGAAATCTTTTAGGTAAATAACTTCAATATAGTAATCGGGTAGCATGAGATAATAATCTGTGCCCGCTGAATATTATAGGCAACTCCTATCTAAAGGAAGTTGCGAAGTATTATTTATATTGCACGGGGCGATCCTTTTGGCTAAAAAACTTAGGACCCCCTTTCCTTTTTTTACTTACTATTTGTACTTAGTCGCTTAATATAGACCAATGTATATGTACCATAGTAATCATTAAGGATTTACGCCTATTCCTATTTTTTATGATAAGACATTTTGACTTCTATATTTTCCTTTGTTATCTGATCATATAGCCTAATTACATAATCCACATACTTTAAAGTTTGGCTGGGACCCACAGTTATGGACCTCGAAGAGTGACTAACACCTTCTCTTCGAGGTAATTTGAGCCCTTACCCGATCTTTGGTGACGTTAACTAGTCAAATAGAGTTATTTGCAAACAGGTGCCCTATCGCACCTTAAAATCGTTAGGTGGCGACTCTTCTCTTTTAATAGCTTCCTTTAAAAGAGTTGTCACACGTCAAATCCCGCTTTCGCAAGAAAATGGGAGCGACAAAGTGCTTTTGTAGTTTCGGGTTAGCGGTACGTTGGTAGGTTAGGTATGACCGAGGAAGGGAACATCAAGGGTAATTCGAAAACAACATTTGATGGATGTGTGCTAAATTTCACATTATTGATGTAAGAACTTATTGTATTGGAATGACTCAAATTGGATATTTCTTTGTGAATGTGATGTGCAAGAGGAATGATTCATTCAGTTACTTCTTTTGTAGTGTTCGTGTCCTAACAGAGTGCTAGTTGTTTGGTTATATATATGCGACTAGCTTAGAGTGGGCGACTCTCATTAATGTTCTAGTGGGTTCAAGAATTTAAGTGTGGTGCCTAAGGATTTTCGGGTTTGTTGTGTGGCTAATGATTTAGTTTTGCAGCAGAGTGTGAAGGAGACTCGCGGTATTTCTATGAATATCACTAGGTTTGTGGTGCGGTGTTATAAATATGGAAAAGACAACTTCAGATTCGCAAAATGTCTTACAGAACTGGCGTATCAATCAAAGGTGATATGTAGTGCACATGAGGGTATTAAATGGCTTATGGGTATTGATACAATGTGATCTTGTGATGGGAGGTCACTCAGGATGAGTATTGATGAAATCCATGATGTTCTAGGAAGAGGAATGTTGCTTTAAAAGTAGGTCAAGAGGAAATCTGAAGAAGTTGGGTCAGTTCAGTAGTGGTTTGGATCAACATGGTAAGGGAAAATGATCGGTCCCTTTGGGTTGGTAAGGATATACAAGTTTTTCGTGGCTATACTTGTGGGTTTGGAAATCTGCATGACTTGGTTGATTTAGAAGACTTAGTTTTAAGAGTTCGGTTATGTGCACACAGGTTTCGAAAGAGTTATGATGATTTCGAGCACGACTTGGGGTTTGTGTCTTCTGAGATTATGGGAAATTGGTTGTGTGTTGTGATTCTCTTCTAAAATGAGTTAAGTGAAAGGTTTCTAGCCGATGAAGTGTTGTTCTACTAGTGGTTCAGGGTTATAAAAATATTCTAGTACTCTCGCGTAACAGCATGATTGATGTGGTGAGATGGGTAGAAATTGGGATTGAAGGGTCAAGGTCGCAGTTTAGTTTTGACAGGGATGTCACGAGTTCGAGGCATCTAGGGAGATTTTAGATGTTTAGAGTATATTGACGCTATTTTAGTGTCTCTTGAGAATGGTGTGTTCTGTGGAGGGGGCATTAAATATCGATTTGCGGATTCTTGATTGGCACTATAGAAATAGCATGGTTGGTGGCCATTGATGTTCAGATTTTGTTACTTGGTGTGGTAGGTTATGGGAGTATCTCCCATGTTATGATTATGTAGAGGTGGCATGTCAGTGATACAAGTAGAAGAGATTGAGGCCATGTATGGAGATTCTTGTACTGTCGCGGATTGGAGAGTATATGGCTGAGAGATGCACCATTCCTTTGATTGCGGACTATGGTTGTTTATTTAGGATTTGACGGTTGATCGTATGCGTCATGGATAGGATCATTGTGGATGGTTGGAAGGTCATTGAACTATTTTGGGATAATAGGAATCGACTTTGAGGCCCATTAGTAGGCTTAATGTGAACGTATATTCTACACCAGATCAGATATGCTTATTCAGCATAACAATACTTATGGATGAGCATTCGCGAGCGGTGGATGTTATTCTTGTAGTCGTCTATTTCATGTGTTACTCTTTTACGCCACGTGGTTCGTGAGCTAGCTTGATTATTCACACGTGTTTTGTGATCCTGTGCAACTTGTGGTGTTATATGAGCGAGATGACTTTCGAGGTGTTGGTTGTTTGTTTCACCTTAGTCGTGCTTAGCCGTTTGTAGTGCATGACACCATCTATCTCCCCAGGGTTATGTTTATGCACTTGGCGTGCTTGTGGTTGATATGCGTGTGTTTAGTAGGTATGAGCAATTTGGCTCGATGGGTATTCCCTGACTGATTGTTATGTGTGTATCGGGTGGCATGCCGCTACGAGTATGATGTTTGGATCGGGTTGCGCACTGAAATGGTAGCATGTGTGCATAAGGTTGCACGCCACAATAGTGAGATGTTGTGTACGATTCCTTTTACTTATTTTGTGTTCCTTGTTTCTCATCTTTGAGATAGGTTCATAGCATTTGGTTGGTTATTTTATTAGTCACGCGGGCTGGATAGTTCTATACTCGGGCTCCCCTTTCTTATTGATCATATTCAAGTTGTGGCTTGTTGGCGCATGGATCTCGTTGTATGAGATTTTAGATTGTGTTGGTGTGGCTTGTCGACCGAGTAGCTTGTACTGGGTGAGACGAGGTTGTTGGACTTGGAGTCAGCGTAATCAGATTCATATAATGTATGTTTGGAGGGAGAATGTCACTAATTAGTTCAGAAGGTGGAAATGGTTCTTGTCGAGTGGAGGAACTCTATAATTTATTTTTTTGACGGGTGGTTATGAGATTCTGCATATCTCTTTCATCATTGCAGTATTGTGAGGGTTGAAATAGGATTTTTATATATCATGAGGTATATTATTGGTACTGAGTTCAAAAATTAAAGCTATTGTGATTGGAAGATATTACTATGCATGTATGGATTATGGTGGCACGGGTAGGTGCATGAGGAGTTATTAGTGATTTTGGCAACTTTGGAACGGTCCTAGACACGTTTGAGGACGAATGTAACTTTAAGTGGGGGAGAATATAATGACTCGACCGGTCATTTTAAGATCTAGCATGTCGTTCGACGGTTTGAGACCTTGAGTAGCTTCACTTTATGTATTATGACTTGCACATATAGTTAGATTTTATTTTTGAGAAGTTCGGAGTTGATATGGAAGAATAATTCTCAATTCAGAAGCTTTAAATTAAAAGAGTTGATCAAGATTTGACTTCTGAGTAGACGACCTCGGGATCGGGATTTGAAGGTTCCTATAGGTTTGTAAAATTATTTTGGACTTGGGAGTATGTTCAGGTTGAGTACTAGATGGTCCGGGAGCGATTTGACACTTGTTGTCGGAAGTTTACATTGTAAAGGTTTTGAAAGTTGCTAAGTTTGATTTCGAGTGGACTTTGGTATCATCAGACTTCGGGTGGTGTTTCGGGACCTTGTATAGGTTCATTTTATTGATTGGAACTTGTACGTGAAGTTTGGTCGAGATATGGTATGTCTAAGTGTGATTCGGATGCATTCAGCAAAGTTTTAAGGTTTGAAAGTTAAAAAGAAGTATTTTGATCATCAATTCATGGTTTTGATGTTATTAGTGGCATTTCGAGCCTTTGGATAAGTTTGGATAAGGTATGGGGACTTGTTGGTGTGATTGGACGGGGTCTCAAAGGCCTCGAGTGTGTTTCGGGGTAGTTTCAGACCAATCCCCTTTGATTTGAAGTTGCTGGTTTCTGGTGTCTGTGGTGTGCATCGCGTTCGCGTAAAAGGGATGGAGATCGTGTAGTGCTGTGGAAAGCTGGGAAGAAATTGTTCTTTGTGATCGCGACTGAGGGCTCAGAATCGCGGTGGTTGATTTAGTTGTTCATCACATTCGCGTGGTAAGGCCCGCAAACGCGAAGTGTTAGCGAGGTGGCATGGTTTGGAGGGTTTTCTCTTTGCGATCGCGAGGAGATGTTCGCGATCGCGAAAGGTATTTTTTAAGGCCTAAAGGTTTTGGCCTTTGCGTTCACGGAGCTGGGCTCGCATTCGGGTAGGCTTGGGCAGGCTGAGCTTCACGATGTTCCGTGTTCACGTAGAGTGATTCTTGGGAAAGGCTGAATTTCCCTCCTCAATAGTGAGAGTTTTTCCGTGATCACGAAGAAGGATGCCAGGGCAAAATATAAGTTAGCAAAATCGAGATTTGGCTCATTTCATCTCATTTCTTCCATTGAAACCAATTTTTGGGCAATTTTGAAGGGGCCTTTTCATCATCCATCACAAGGTAAGTGATTCCTACCCATTTATGAGTTAAATACATGGATTATAAATAAATTTTAACATAGAAATTGGTAGAAATTATGAGATATTTGAAGGAAACTTAGAAATTTGTTTTTTTGAGTCGTGACCACGAAAGTGGACATGAAATTAAAAATAAATTATATTTGAGTTTGTGGTGTTATGGGTAGTATTTATCTTTGAGAATTTTCAGAATCCAGGCGCGTGGGCTCAGGGGCTGACTTTTTTGACTTTACGTGAGGAGTTGGAAATTATTTATCATTTTTAAATTACGAGTCTTGGAGTATATTTTGATTGGTATGCACGTTCTTTGACTAGTTTCGGGTCGTTTGGCATTGGTTTGAGGTGCTAGAGTGGTGTTGGAGCCGGTTATCAAATTTCGGTGTGAGATAAGTCTCTTGTCTAACCTTGTAAAGAAAAATTTACCCCATGGGTGCTATATTTGTTATGTGCTACGTGTTTTGAGAGCTACGTACGTATGAGGTGATGAGTGTCCGTACGTATGCTAGAGTTCCTGATTATGTCCGGGTAGACTAGACTCACGTCATGCTTTAATTATATAATTTGAGTTATTCTTGCCTGTTTAAATGCCGTAATTACATTTTGGCCTGGGACTAGAATTGCGTAGCTATCAGACTTGCTATTTTAGACACTTGACAATCTATTTGATTTATGGTGGACATTATACTTCCTTTTCACAGATTTGTTCCGTGTTGTGCATATTTGTTCAAAAGATTTATTGAATTTTATAACTCACAAGTATATTCCTGAGTGGGGCCAGTGACCCGTCAAAGTTTTATATTCTAATGAAATCAGTCTGAACGCCCCAGCAATACTCTTATGGGATCAGCTCGTTCGCCTTGCCGGTATTATGCACTACACTCTTATGGGATCAGATCATTCGCCTCGCCAGTATCATGTAACATATTCTTATGGGATCAGATTGTTCTCCTAGGCATATTACATTATTCTTATGGGATCAGGTCATACACTATGGCGGGATATCATACCATCACTCTAATGGGAACATGCCTTACGCCACGGGGTATCATACCATCACTTTTATGGGATCAGTCGTTCTCCTCGATAGAATCGTGTGTAATATGCGATAAGGATTCAGCATACCTATGAATCTATCTGACTTGAGAGGTGATATTTTAGTGGTTATTAACCTGACACACGTTTCATTCGTGGTAATGTTTATTATTCGAACACTTGTGGTTACTCTTTTGTTGAGGATCGTTTTTATGTACATATATATGTCTTCATTGTTTTATCTGCTATGCCTCATACCTGTCTACTTTATTTATATTTTGATTATTGGACCACTTATAAGTGTCGATGTTGATCCCTCGTCACTACTTCTTCGAGGTTAGGTTAGATACTTACTGGGACGTGTTGATTTACGTACTCATATTATACTTTTGCACTGGTACTGAGACAGGTACATTTGGTGACCATCTTGGCGCATAGGCGCAGGTGCTGAGGAGACTTTGTGGTGAGCTGCATTCCATGTTACGATTAGCAGCACATGGAGTCCCCATCTTATTTATTTATTTATTTATTTAATCTTGTCTATTTTACATCCCAGACAGATATTGTAATAGTATTGTACTTCCTAGTAGATGCTCATTCACTTGTGATACCGGGTTTTGGGGATTTAAATTCTATCTATTTATTGTGTCCTGTTATGGTATCATGGTTTATATCTTGACCATGATTGAACAATTATATTAATAACATTAACACTTTTCTATGAGAACGAATGATTTCAGCTATTTATTTCATTATTTATTCAAATTGCATTTTAGATTATTTATTAGCGTGTAGATTTTATTATTGGCTTGTTAACGATAGCGTTGGACGCCACCGAACTTACGGTGGGTTTTAGGAAGTGGCAAAGAAAAAGGATTATGATCATTCCTCAAAGTAGCAGAAGCTATAGGGTTTGTTTAATTTAAGAAAAGTAAGAAGATTAGTAACATCCAAAAGTTGTGGCTACAAGGAAATTTGAATCTCCTCATCATCTAGATCTCCAAACAAGGGTTAAGAAGATGGTTAAAGGGATCGAGGAATATTGGAGCAAAAGTAAAAACTCATTTTAGTGGTAAAACTCTTATTTTTCGAAAACGAAAATCTTTAGACAAAAAATCATGTAATTAATTTGAGTTAGATATTTCGAAAAAAGACAATTGTTTTGTATGCACGTTAAAAAATGTTTGCTTTTTAATGACTGAATTAGGGGTGTGCATTCGAATCGGTTTATCGATAAATCGAATCGATTATTTGTTATCGATAT
>MDKJ01050486.1:0-12576 GCA_005239525.1 Nicotiana knightiana
AATCAACAAGAAAATAAACTTACCAGATTTTAGGCGAAACAGAGAGAGGCAGACCGGAGATAGTGAGTCACAAGTAGACCGGAGACGGCGAGTCAGAAGTAGACCAGAGACGGGCAGACGGCTGTCGCCTGTCGGGCGTCGGCTGGTGAAGTGAAGTCGACGAGGACGAGGACAACTGGCGGACTGGACGAGGACGAGGGCTCGAGGTCGAGCCGTCGAGGAGACTAGATCACTGGAGAGTGGAGAGTGGAGACTGGACGGGCGACCGGCGAGGGGCGACGGGCGACGAATCACCTCAGGCTCAGTGCTCAGTGCTCACAGCAGTAGGCGACTAGGCGTTAGGAAATAGGAAATTAGGAATTACATTTAGGGTTTCTGACTTTGTGTTTGTTTAAGAATTAGGAGAGTGGAAGGGTTTTTGTCATTTTGTGTTTTTGTTTTTGATATTTAATATATAATATATAATTATATATGGATAAAAATAAATTTTATATTCTTAACGGGTTAACGGATTAGCCGTTAAGAAAATTGAATAATCCGCCCCCAATCCGATAAGCCGTTAATTAAAAAATCCCAATCCGTTCCCCGTCCGTTAAACCGTTAATCCGATACCAGTAAGCCATTAAGCTTCGGTTCGGTTCGGTTTTCGGTTTCGGATCGGTTTTGAACACCCCTACCAGCCACATTCACCGATAGGATAATCTCCCCCTTAGTTGTTTCACTAGCCATATTGAAACTATTTAAGACTCGAGTTGCAGGTATGATTTGATCCTGTAGGCCGAGCTTTTCCACGACCCTTGATCTAATGATGTTTTCCGAGCTACCTGGATCCACTAAAAAACGGTTAACTTGAACTTTATTTAATAAGATAGATTACCAGAGCGTCGTTCTGAGGCTGAAAAATGCCTTCTGCTTCTTCGTCACTGAATGATAAGGTGCCTTCGGGCACATAAGCTCGGGTTTATTTCTCCCTAGTGATTGATACCTTAGTGCGTTTGAATATGGATCCCTGTGGAACGTCGATACCGTCGACGATCATATGAATGACATGTTGGGGTTCTTCCTGTTCATTATTCATATTGGCGTCCCTTTACCTGAAATGATTCTTGGATCGATCACTGAGGAACTCTCGAAGGTGGCCCTCGTTGAATAAACGGGCTACCTCCTCCCTTAATTGTCTGCAATCCTCGGTCCCCTGGCCATGATACTTGCACATCAAATTTTGGGTTTCTCTGGGAAGGATCAATCTATATGGGTCTAGGCCACCTAGTATCTTTGATCCTTTCGATTGCTGATACAAATGCTTGATGCATCGATGCTAAAGTTATATTTCGATATTCGAGGTGCCTCTGTAGGATCTGCATACTTGTCAAAACCACTTTTGCTCATAAGTCCTCGAGAACTCTGTCCTTGATCACTTCTTCGAGTGGAATTACGTCCTGGACCATTGTTCCTTTGATCTGTAATATATTGTTGGTATCAGTCTTTGTTCGACTTTGGATCCTTGTCGACGTCCCTATGATTTTTATCTGTCGACCTGTTTGGGTGTACTAAATTGGAAGGAGCTTTTAGTTAGTCGTCCTTGACCCTGATCTTTGATTGATATCAATTGTGTACATCTGCCTAAGTTACAGCTGGATACTCGATCAAATTTTGTTTCAACTGATGTGATGCTATCGAAATCCGTTCATTCAACCCTTGGGTGAAATATTGAACGGACCAATCATCCGTGACCGGTGGCAATTACATGTTCTCCATTTGAAATCGGGACACGAATTCCCTCAGCATTTCATCATCCCTTTGTCTTACTTTGAAGAGGTCCGATTTATTTGTTGCGACCTTTATGACCCCGACGTGCCTTTATGAAAGAATCTGCTAACATGGAAAATGAGTCAATGGAATTTGGTGGCAGGTTGTGATATGAAATCATTGCTCCCTTTGAAAGGGTCTCTCCGAACTTTTCAACATCACAAATTCGATTTCATCATCTTCTAAATCATTACCCTTGACGCATGTATATAAAGTAACATGATTGTTGGAATCGTTGGTCCCATTATATTTGGGTATGTCTGGCATACAAAATTTCTTCGGAATAGGCTTCGGAGCCGCATTGGAGGAAATGACTTTTGTACAAACTTCTTCGAATCCATCCATTTCAAGATTGGTGGTGCTCCCGATACCTGATCAACTCGGGAGTTGCATGTGTCCACTTTTTTTGTCATTAGAGATTTTCTTCTCACCTGCCTCACCGTAGGGTTAGTCCCCGATGTGTTACCATTTGAACTTTCCTGTACTGGATCAGTACGACGAGTAATTTCCGGGTCGACCCTATTCGGAGCTCTATGTTGGTTTTGTAACTGAGCAATAGCGGTTTGCTAAGACTGAAGCATCTCGAATATTACTTGGAGACTAACTCCTTCATCTCCTCTGTCATGTGTTTCTTGTCCACCACATCGGCCTTCTCTGCATATACTCCCATCGAGATCTGTGCTTAGGTCCGCATTTAGAGCAACGTGCAAACTGGCATCGACGGGTTGACAACCGGTGCTCCTCCGAGATTAGCCTGTGGCACCTCGATTCCTGGAGCAATCACATTTTTATTTTCCCCGTGTAGTCCGCGACCATTGTCACCGTGTGTGGATGCATTTTATGAGTTTGACATGTTTTAACCTGAAAGCAAAAATTATTGACAAGAAACAAGCATAAAATAGTCTGTTTTATCAGAATCAGTACTGAACAATCACTATTATCCTTAGCCCCACGATAGGCGCCAAACTGTTTATCTTAAAATTTGAGTAACAATTAAACTTATATTGTGGTTTTAAGGATACATGGTTTAATCCAATACCAATTGATAAACAAGGAATTAAATACATAAATTGAACAGTAAAATAAATCAAACCAGTATTCTAGCAGTGCTTCGACCTCGATTTGAGATGGTCTCGAGGTTGGAGAATAAGAACAGTAAAGAATGGAATAAACTATGATGAACAGTAATGAATAGTAGGCGAAATAGAGAGCAACGTATATATGTATTTTTTTATCAGTGAATGATTATGATTACGAATTAATGGGATTCCTCTTTATATAATAGAGGAATCCTAAATAAGGTATAATTCTAACAACGGAAATAAATCCCACGATTGGCATCAATAACCGCTTGATTTGATCTGTTCCGGGATTTTCGCCGTGATTTTCGATCGGTTGCTAATATCTCGCCATTCCGTTATTATGCCTTACTCGAAGTCATTCATGCTCGGTCTCGATTATTGCTGGTCTCGATCTTCAGTGAACACTTCGATCTCCAAGCTTAATATTCTATCTTCGAGCTCGAGCCTGGTCCATTACGAGCTTACCCTCGAGCCAGCTCCCATACCTACAAAATCGGATATGCCCGATTTTGACCGTATATAATAGCCTAGTACCGTACTGAACTTAAATACCGTACCAAAGTACCGAACACCCAACGCTAATTTCAAGAGTCCCCACTTTTTTCCCCTTCAATGAGTTCATCAGATTGTTTCAACAGTGTTCGACCCAGACACAATTAATATTTCACTAAATGAACTACTATTTGAATCATGAGCTCCTTGCAATCATAGGATCCAAACCTAGAAATCAATTTCAGAATTTTCTCTCGCAATTGAAAGAGCCCAACTTTGTCTATTTTGTAGATCCGTTAGAAACTGTCAACTAAATCTTTGTCGAAGCAATCACAATTGAAACCAAACTTTAGATTAAGCTTCATTTCAGTTGTGCTTCTAGCATTTTATATTCTCAATTTTAACGGGTTCTTCTTTAGTCGGCGTCTGAGCATTGTGCTTTGAATTGGTTGTGTTGTGGATGACTCGGGATCACCGACGTATGATTGTTCGTGGTGTGGATGACTCTAAATTGGTATGATGTGCGCCTTCATCTCTCTTATAACTCATTTATTATTATGGCTTCGAATATGCATTCGACGACCTTTTCAAAGTTTTAGAGTGTCACGACCTGAAACCATCATAGGTCGTGATGACACATAACTTGCTTGCTAGACAAGCCAACACACATAAACAAATAAACTAAATAGGATGTGAAACTATCTAACAAATTCAAGACATAAGATGAAACCACAATATTTTCAAATACCCATAAATCACTGTCGAATCCCCAAGGACTGGTGTCACAAGTCAATGAGCAACCGAGAAAAATACAAGACTGAATCATACTACAAGGTACTCTCTGAAGGAAAGAATAGTAGACAAAAGAAAATAGAAGAAGACTCCATAAGCTCCGAATTGATCCCTAGAGCAACACGAATCTTTACCAAAATCTAGGCCTTCACTCAAGCCACGTTAATAGTTAAACTCAAAACCTACACAAAGTGTGCAGAGGTGTAGCATGAGTACAAAACTACGGTATTTAATAAGTATCAAATCTAGCATCAAAGAAGTAGTGGCAAGGGATCGACATTGACACTTATTAACATTCTAATAATTAAGTGAAAACATAAATAAGATATAAACTAACGCATGGTATCATCAAATAGGTCCGAAAGATGGAGATATAGTAAATATGGTATTTATGCATGCTTTTCAGATAAAGATGTCGAATACAATGTCAAGTACTTTAATTTTTTCATAAAGACATAATGTGTATCAATCATCATTTATATGAAAGCTACTACATAAGTCTAAGATGCATACACATGCTCAGGACACTCTCAATATCTCACAACACAAATTTATGTGCCTGACATATGCCATGTATCCAAACCAAACACCAGCGTGAGTAACACATGTAATCACCTGACTCCGGAGGGTTAAATTCATATCCAAGTGTCAATCATATCATAGTCAATGATCAATAATTAATATCCTCTCGCTCACAGTATCCTTAGTACCAAAATTCTCAATTTTTCTCAATATCCAACTCTCCAAACTTATGTATACGTGTATGAAATGATATAATAAAGATACACCAGGACACATTACTAAAAATGCAAATGTATTCACATGGATAAGAGTAGGCTATGGCTAATTATGTAATTCAACTCTTTATAACCGTTCAGTATGCTTATTCAACATTCATAAGTCTAATCATATCTAGCATGAGTAAAATAATCCAAGTAGACACTAAAACAAAAATGAAATAAAGCAAGTATATGACTATGGCTAATTAGAAAGCTCAACATGGTGAAAAAAATTCCTTCATGCCCAAATCAACAAGCCATAACCCTAACCATAGTTTCTAATCATAGCCCAGAGTCAACACGTTGTCATAGAATCAAGGAAAACATGAATAAATAATTCACAGTCCAAATAAGGCACACTACAAGCCTATTTCTACCCGGACTTGGTCATAACCTAGCTAACGCATATACACTCGTCACCCTGTGATGTGATTCTTCGAGTTAACAAAGAACCAATCGACCAGGATCAAGATCTTGTAACGAAAACGTAGTTTGTGGGCGATTTCAAGAAACAACGTATCATAAGTTTTAGGACTCAGAATATGGTGATTCAAAAACGAGGTGAAAGATGACGATCTGAACTAGAAGAAAGACTATTTGCTCGTCCGAAACAAGTAAATAGTGGTGATGCATTGGTTCAATGCAAGTTCTAATTCTATTATATCTTAAGAATGAATTTAGATCAAGAAACGTATTCTTGAATTATCAAGAAACAAAAAGGTTTCTTAAGTCACAACATAAAATCAGTTAATGTGATAAAGAAACACCACATGCAAATGAAAACAAGAGAAAGACTATCACCATCTTGCTTGGAACCAAAAACAAGGATAAAGAAGAAAAAATAAAGAAAAATACTCTATTGCAAATTAGGGTCAAAGCTCAAAAACGTGAATTGCATTCTACAAGGAAAGAAAATCCTTTATATAGGCCTAGAGTCTCTTATTTGATGCCTACAATTCCTATTCCAATAAAGAAATAAAATAACTAAATACAAGGAAAGTAAAATCCCTATTCAACGAGGAAAAGAAACTAGAATCCTACTAAAAGGAATATCCTTATTCTAAAAGGAATAAAATATATCCTATTTTAAGAAGGAAAGAATATTGGCTTCTTGAAATCAATCTTGGGCTTTTTGAACTTGAAAACACGTCCACATACCTATTCGTGGGTCTATAAGAACTTGTTTTTGGCGGGCTAAATAACAAAAGGCTAATATAGCTTTTTGATTTGCATCACCTTGCATATGCGTACATAGCTCCCAAATCTAGCAACAAGTAGAAAATAGATTACCTATGTGGAGAATTCCCTCATACAAGGATAGACAAGAGACTTACTTTTTTTAGGGAATACCTTCAGCCTTCTAAAACCACTTTTTCCTTTAAACCACCAAATGACTCGAATCTAATCAAATATTACTTAAATGAGTCAATATAAGCTATATAAATTAACCCCAAACAATAAAGCTTCAATCTTTAATCAAATATCAAAAAGTTAACAAAAGTCAACCTAGGTTCACATAGTCAAAACACGAGTCTAGGGGTATATCCCGTTGACCTATATCCCATGAGTCAAAATATGTGCTTATATTCTCAATCGAAGTCCATTTTAATACTCAAAACTCAATATGGGTGATTCTAGCTCTAGGTCTCAAAATCCCCGATTTCTCTTATTCAAATTCATATTTTGATGTTAAATCTGGTGAAAATTCATGTATAAACCATAGGTTTATGTTAGAATCACTTACTTGAAGCTTGTAGGTGAAACCATAGCCGCACACCTCTCAAAATGAGCTTTAAAAGTTGGAAACAAAATAAAAATTACAAAACTCGACCTCAAATAGCTTCAGAAAGTTGCGGTAAAAAATGTGCCCAGGTACCCATAGAACAGGTTTGCAGGCTGCAAAAATGAAATGTAGGCCGCAAATCCATCACATACTGGTCCAACACTCAAGACAATACTGATACGGTAAAATAGACATAACTCCCTATACAAAAGTCGAAATGATGAACAGTTTGAACCACCAGAAACTAGACTCAAAGGGATACATTGTCATTAAAACTTTATCTAGAAATTCTTTATATATTGGGATAAATGCTCTTTTGAAATCAGGTTTTATAGAAAAGCGATGTTTCAGCAACTCAAATCTTCCGGAACATGCTCTAAATGCGTTGAAACTCACCTAATCCCTCCATCCAATCATTCTTACAAGTCCAAATATCCTATATGGACTTTTTCAAAGGCTCAAAATACCCATGGGAATATCACAACAAAGAATCGATCCTCAAACCGATTATAATTTCTTTTAAGTTCTTAAATCTTCATTCTTTCAAAAGAGTATCTGAATCACAGTTAGACACTTGATTACTTCTAAACTTTGCACACAAGTTCAATTCAACTATATAGACCTATATAAAGTCTCAAAACACCAATCGGAGTCCGATAATATGAAAGTCAACTCTTGGTTAAACTTATGAACTCTTAAGTTCTTCAAATTGCAAACTTTTGACAAATGGTCCAATCCTTCTAGGAACCTCCAAAACCCAACCCCAACATACGGACAAGTAAAACATCATCATATGGACTAGCTGGAACCATCAGAACCCGTCTGAGTCAGTTTGCCTAAAAGCCAAAACTTAGTCAACTCTTGCAACTTAATGCTTCCAAATAGGAACTAAGTGTTCCAAATCAATTTCAAACCTCACAAAGTCCATTCCAACCATGAACACAAGTCATAAAACACCAAATGCATACATATAAAGTCTCTAATTGGAAAATGAGGTACTAGAACTCAAAAATGACAGGTCGTATCGTTCATTCTCCCCCACTTAAATATATGTTCGTCCTCGAACGTGCCAATAACTCTTTCTAAACTGTCGCTTCATTGAGAGAACCCATCAAACATATTCCCGATGGTGACCTTATTCCAGTTTCATTTAGATGATGTCACTTGTATAGCTTCAAATGAGAATTTCTTCATCAGCTCTAGCTTACAAGCTTCTAAACTTATCTTTAACACTTGAAACTTCTTGAAGAATTCGATTCTTGCATATTTTCAACATTACCATCGAAAGAACCCATATCATAATATATATGAACTACACGATCGTGACCACATATTACATATCCACATTTCTCATATTTATAACAATATCCTCTTACCGTAATAATCGATCATACCAAACCTGATACCGACATAAATCAAATAATTTAAATGGATCCTTCTTCCAAATCCTCACAACACATTTGGTGATACGAGAAACTTGTACAAACTCATGACTAGTCTCTATAGCAATAAATCATGGAATTCTCTTATTCAATAGAAATCATTGCTTGATCCGAGATATCTGAAAGCATTTACACCCAAAAGTGACCCTATCCACGTCTGATTATGAAAATTCCAAGTCCACTAGCTTCGCCTCATCGAGTACAAATTACTCAACCACCAAACCACATCAATTTTTGAACAAGTACCAACATAACCCGGTGATGCATTATGCCAATAGTTTCTCAAATGCGACGAACCATAAGAGAAGTGACTGATCAATTCAATAGTTCCCCGAGCTCATGGTATCCTTAAAGTAGAACCTACCTAAGGAACTTCAGATGACAGCCTAGCAAAAACATAGACAGGAAGAAGGTGGAGTAAAATCTTCATATGAGGATTTTAACATGAAAGCCTAGCATGACACCATACTAGTAGCACAGTTTGACGAACATTCTTAGTTGAACATGAAACTTAACATGATGGACATGAACTATAGCAGAAAGATTCTAAGGAACTCATAGTAGGTGAAAGAACATGTGAGCTTTAGGCTAACAGGACTCGCAAACATTAGGATTCATGACAGATGGCCATAGATGAGAGAAAGTTAAACATTGATATTTATCCTACAAGAAACGCTAAGGAGTGCAGGATAAGTCAAGGAACACAATCATCAGAGTTACAAATAGCACACAAACATGCTTGGCTCGATATTAAGGCAGTGCTATAATATGGGAGAGTCAAGGATTAGTTTACAAGAAATAGTGCACTACATATAAAGGATTTAGAAGGAACGAGACTCATTAAAGAAAATTCTGAGCAAGCAGTTTCCACAGAAAATCCAAGAAATCCAGGGCATGAATGTAAACTCATAACAGGAAAAAGACACAACATTCAGGGCTAATATGAGCATAACAAATCAGGCAAAACCTAAGAAGGCCAGAAACCATTTGGGTCAAATAAACAGAGTGAGGGTAAACTATACATGTTGAAGCCTATCAAGTTTGATACTTTAGAATATGGAACTATAGAACATCATTAAGACAATAGGATTACAGTAAAGCATATGACAATACTGTATACGGTAAAATCGGGGAAGTCCGATTTTAAGGCTTCTGCAGCGTTTTGAACCTCGACCTCGATTGTATCGGAGCATAATCCGAAGTTCAACCCCGAAATGCATTCCTCGAGGACGTATTATGAGGGATCAATATACCTCGGGTCAGGGTAAAGATCGAATATCATCATGGAAAAGTGGGAAATTCCCAAAAGGCACGTGGTTAAAGCTGACCAAGTCCGCAAAAATAGTACAAGTCTATACCGTGACATTAAATGGTTGCACCAGCCATTTATCCTTGTAATAATTACACATGTACTATGTTGGGATTCCCCCTCTTATATAAAGGGGACCCTTATCACTTTGTAACACACATGATATTCAATACAAGAACAAGAACAAGAACATTCTCTGCTCTCTAACTCAAACAATCTCTACACTTGTTCCATTGATTTATTGCCTTTCATTTATTGCGTTCATTAATTGTTATTCCTTTATTACTCGTTATTGATCATAAAAAATCCATCTTCAAGGCCTTCAATATTGTTATACCTTCTTCGATCGCCTTCTATCAAGCCCTCAAGCTCGACCTCGAGGCCCATTTCGACCAAGCTCGAGACCCCATCTCTTAACTGCTCGCTTTGCACAATTCCATTATCATTTGCTCTTGTCTCATTTTTCTTAACTCTCACTTAGAATCTATTTCCTAAACAACTAGTATTAAAATATATCACATATTTTTAGAACCACAAAATCAAATATAATTGTAATTACCATTTTCAAGGTAAACAGTGGCGCCCACTGTGGGGTTAAAAATAATAGTGATTGTTTTAGTGTTGGTTTTCTAAAAACACAAGTTATTCTCTACACTTTTTCTTGTTCAAGATTCTTCAATTTTATGTTAGAAAATGTCTAACTCAGTGAATGCACATGAAAACAACGGTCTTGAGGATCATGGAGAGAACGACGCAGCTACTTCAGGTGTCGGTGTACCATCACAAAACCCTGAAGGGGCACCAGCCCACGCAACACTCTGCATGTCAATATAGGCACCCATACAGATGGAAGTGTGTGCAGAGAAGACCTACAAAAAGCATAGAGAACTCCCGCTCGAAAAGAAGCGACCCAATTGATCAACAAAAGGCATCTTCGAAAATTTTTCGACGACTGAGCCAAGAACCACTTCCGAGAAAGAGAATCGAACAGGAAGGATGGGCCAAAAGAACCCCAGCACGCCATTCACGTGATTATTGGAGAAACCGATGTCCCGCAAGGACCCCTGTTCAAACGGGTCAAAGTGCCCATCACCACTAAAGAGCGAACTCAAAGTTATATGCTCGAAGGAACTGTTGTGTTCAGAGAAGAAGATATTAAAGCCTTGTCCCAACCACATAATGATGCACTGGTAATTTATTTTCTCTTAAATAATATTCAAATTAAGCGTGTGCTCGTAGAGCTAGGTAGCTCGGCCAATATAATCGAATTGGGGGTATTGGAGGAGCTTGAAATGCTCGACCAAATCATACTCGATACTCGAACCCTCAGTGGGTTTAACATGACGAGCGAAACGACGAAGGGGGAAGTCACCCTCCTAGTCCATGTGTCCGGTACAGTTCGGGATACCAAGTTTCATGTCATCGAGGGTAACATGAGATACGATGCCCTGCTTGGAAGGCCATGTATACATAGCATGAGGGTGGTACCATCGACTCTCCACCAGATGTTGAAGTTCCCAAGTAAAGATGGCATAAAAATGGTGTATGGGGAGCAACACGCGGCAAAGTAAATGTTCGTAGTGCAAGGCTTGGCACCAGCACCCATATACACGACCTCATAGGGGTCAAAGATAAACAGGTCCCCGAGGATGATGAAGAAGACTTCCTCACCCCTCAAACCTTCGTCGCCCCTCAAGAATCGGACTCAACAAAATCAACGGTCGAAGACCTGGAGCAAGCTATTTTGATGGAACATCTTCCAGATCGAAAGGTATACCTGGGAACGGGATTAACACCCGAACTCAGGAAGACACTTATTCAATTTCTTATTAACAATGTTGATTGCTTTGCTTGGTCCCACTTAGACATGACAGGGATCCCACCAGAAATAACTACCCATCGGCTAAGCGTCGACCCCAGGTTCAAACCGGTGAGCAAAAAAAGAGGCCCCAGTCCGAGGTAAAGCACGCATTCGTCAAAGACGAGGTAATGAAACTCCTCAAAATAGGGTCCATCAGGGAAGTAAAATATCCCGAATGGTTGGCCAATGTAGTAGAGTTCCCAAAAAGGGGATCAAATTAAGAATATGCGTAGAATATAAGGACTTAAATAAAGCATGCCCCAAAGATTCGTTCCCGTTGCCCAAGATCGATCTCTTGATTGATGCCACGGCTGGCCACGAGATCCTCACCTTTCTCGACGCTTACTCCGGGTATAATCAAATTCAAATGAACACTGAGGATAGGGAAAAAACTTCGTTCATCACGAAGCATGGAACATACTGCTACAATGTACTGCCCTTCGGGTTAAAAAATGCAGGGGCCACGTACCAACGATTAGTTAATAAGATGTTCGAACATCAAATAGGCAAATCCATGGAAGTTTACATTGATGACATGCTAGTTAAGTCCCTGCGTGCAGAGGACCATTTGGATCATCTGCAGGAAACTTTCGAGATCCTTAGAAGCTACAACATAAAGCTCAACCCCGAGAAATGCGCCTTCGGCGTAGGTTCGGGAAAAGTTTTAGGCTTCATGGTATCGAACAGAGGGATTGAAATCAACCCCGACCAAATCATGGCCATCGAAGAAATCACAGTGGTAAACAATATGAAGTCTGTACAGCGGCTAACCGGCCGGATAGCGGCGTTAGGCCGATTCATCTCGAGGTCATCAGATCGGAGCCATCACTTTTATCCCTGTTCAAAAAGAAAAACAACTTTGAATGGACTCCGGAGTGCCAACACGCCTTGGAGGAGTTAAAGAGGTATCTCTCAAGCCCGCCTTTGCTTCACACCCCAAAGGAATACGGAATGTTATATTTATACTTAGTAGTGTCCGAGGTAGCAGTAAGCGGCGTGTTGGTTCGAGATGAGCAAGGTATTTCCCTGTCTACTATGTGAGTCGAACCCTGTGAGATGCTGAAACCAGGTATCCACACTTAGAAAAACTGGCTCTTGCATTGATAAATGCATCTCAAAAATTGAAGCCTTATTTTCAATGTCACTGTATATGTGCTTTAACGACGTACTGATCACGCTCAACTATGTCTTCTATAAAGACTAAACGGGCGTTGCAAATATAAATCT
>MDKJ01013708.1:0-13230 GCA_005239525.1 Nicotiana knightiana
ATTCCATGATGCCATGTTTTAACAAATAAAACTAAAATAAAGAAAATAAAAATCAAGTACTAAGAAAAAAAAATTCAAACTTAAAACCTAATAATAATATGTACAATTATAGCTACGCTTGATAATACCATTAATTCTCCGGCAACGGCGCCAAAATTTTATCACGCTCAACTATGTCTTGTAGAAGACTAAGCGGGCGTTGCAAATATAATCCTGGGGTATTATGCCCACAGTCGATCTCACAGGGAATTGACGTATCAAGCAGGCTGTTTAAATTAGTACTCAACTGTCACCTGATGTTATTTAAACTACTAATACTAAAGATTAAAACTAAAGTTTAACTATACTAAGGTATAAACAATTGTAATAAAAATCTAAGGTTATGGTTTCCCCCGCTGGTGAACTTACTTCTCGGATACTTCGTATAGCTTGATTAATCGTCTCTATCAATCATGAACACTTTATCTACCATAAATCTCTCTCAAGTAATTATGATAATTTACTAGACGCACTCTCTCAAGTTACGCTAGCTAGATTGCATTACAGTTCACTTAGATTGCACCCGAAGTATCGTTATCTCTAATCCAACCTCTAAACCCTCGGTTATGACTTTCGTCTATACTCTGGGAGTGGTGTTGTTCAAACAATTACCTAAATATGCACTCTCTCTCAAGTAGATACATAATAAATAGGCACAGCTAATTGAGGGCCCTTCAATCAACTACAACAAGAACGTAGTTGAACAAATAGAGTTTAATCAACCAATCAAAGCTATATTAATATCACAATAAGTTTATTCCCCAACGGGTTCCACACGAAATTAGCTAAACAAATTCATAAGAATAAAATCTAAAACAACTAGCATAATTAAACTACAAAGTAAGGAAGAAAATATGTACAAATTGATGTTTTGCCTTCGATTCACTCTAAACTCGAATCTCTGTGTATCCCTGTGAATCTCCCTCTGTAGTTGTGTTTTAGGAGTCTATTTATAGGTTTAGGGTGAACCCTAACCGTGTAGGAGACTTCTATTTCAATTAGAAAACACTTAAACCCGTCAAAACTCGATTTCTGGCCGAACTGGGGACCTGGCGTTTGGACCCAAACGCCTGGCTAACGCCAGGCCAGGGCTGGCGTTTCAGCCCAAACGCCTGGCTAACGCCAGGGTGGGGCTGGCGTTTCAGCCCAAACGCCTGGCTAACGCCAGGGAGGGGCTGGCGTTTCAGCCCAAACGCCTGGCTAACGCCAGGCAGGGTCAGTGTGTTTGGCTCTGTCGCCCGGCTATCGCCCGGGTGTCTCCTTTCGCGTATTTTTCGACGTATTTGCATCCTTTTAGCTCCGTTTCCATCTCCACTTCACCTACACATGAAATAAACTCCATTAAGCACATAACAAGTGTATTTTTATCATTAATGCGCATAAAATGTAAGGTATATCACATGTTAAACTATGCAATTTAGTCTCGCATCAACGAGCCACTTTCCTTCAAGGACAACCTATGGTGAAGTTCACTGAATTAGAGGTTGATCGCATGAACGTTATTGAAGGCTTGAAGTTTGCAGTAGTTTGTAAATTCTCGTATGGCTGGCCTGAGATGCAAGAACTACGTCGGATTATTCCCATGTAGTATGGAATTAAGGGCGAGTGCAACATTGATTTTCTTAGAGATAGGCATGTTTTGGTACGTCTCACTCTATGGCAAAATTACATAAATTTTACGTCCAAAAGTGTGTATTACGTGAAGGACAAGTATGAGCAGCAATTCCAATTGAGAATATTATTGTACGACTCCAAGTTCAAAACTGGAGAAGAGACACCATGGGTTATGGCATGAATATCTTTTCCCAACTTGTTGCCATCTTTTTTTGTAAAGGAATGCCTATTTTCTTTGGCTTCAGCACTTGGCACACCCTTACATCTGGATGTGGCCACTATGAAAAAGACTAGGCCTAGTTGTGCTCGTGTGAAGGTGCTAGTGAATTTATTAGCAGATCATCCAAAGAAGGTCCGTATGGATATTAAAAACGAGGTGACTGGAGAGACAAGGACAGAATGGGTGACTATTAGGTACGCTTACTTACCTAAATATTGTACAGAGTGTAAACTTCAAGGACATGACATGACAGAATGTTGGAGGATCCATCCTGAACTAATGGCAAACAGGAATGAAGGACAGGCTGGTGGTAATGAGGCCGTGGTGCAGGAAAATAATAATAGGGGAACGGAAACTGCTCCTTTGATGATTTTATCTAGTGGTAAAGTAGTTGGCAATGTAGGTGCTCAATGGAAAGAAGTAAGAGACAATAGAGCCAAGGGAAATGAGAAGCAAGCAGATAGAGTGGCCAAAACTGGGCAGGAGTTAGTTCCAGTTGAAAAACAGATTGCTTTGGTCTCTCAATAGGTGCAAACAGCTAATCAATTTGCACTGTTAAAGGTGGAAAATAGCGAAGCTAACCAGGAAAATCAATTAGCATTGGTGGAGAATAATACTAGGCAAGGAAACACACACAATGTTAGTGATATTGGTAACTTGAATCCTGCAGCAGCTCCTTATGTTCCTAAGTCTACTAGGACTGACAGGGCAAAGAAAGCAGGTGTTCCCAATGCCAATAATACTCCAGTTAAGACTAGAAATCCAAATGATCTCAGAAACACAGAAAAATGAGAGGAAGCCCAGAAACAAAATGAGACCACACAACAGTGGGTTCAAAGAACATTTAAAGGGAATATAGATACCACAAACACTTCATACCAGGAGGTACCAAATCAATACAATCGAGTACAAGAAGAGCTGGATAATAATGATGACAAAGAACTGGAGGAAGATACAGAATATAAAAAATTCGAAAGTAATGAAAAAGTCAAGTGGAAGAGGGGTAGACTTTGGGCTGGTCAGACATAAGTAGATTCAGATGAAGGAGAAATACCAGATGAAATGACAAGTGAAGATGAAATAGGAGGGGGTGCAATTGATGAAGAAGATCAAAGTATAAATGAGACTAGCAAGGCTAAACAGATTAATGAGGAACTGAGTCTAGCAAATGTCAAAGAGCTAAACTTTGACAAGGAGTAGTTGTGCAATACTGGAGATCTAGGTGGAATAGCAAAGGATGTTAATGCAATTGATCCAGGTGGAAAAAGGAAAGCAGATGTAAGGGATGATACAGGTAAAAACAAAAGCAATGCAAAGAAGTAGTTAATGAATCTGCAGGCTACAGCTGAAGTCAACGTTCCATTAAAAACTGTCCAGTTGAAAGATGATGGGAACAAGGCAGTGGTCAATCTGCAGAAAAATACAGAAGTCATAGTCATAGAAGGAGCAATGATAGATGGAATACAGGATGATCATGTCAATGTAGATTTTGATGAGGAGTCAACTGCGTAGAACTTTCTTAATGTTGCTAGAAAAGGTGACCTCTCACCTAGGCAGATTGAGAAAGTAAAGGCTAATGCGAAGGGTAGAAAGAAGCAATATAAGGATAACTCCACAATTCCATCCTCTGGAGTGCAAACTAGAAGAGCTCTCTCCAAATCTCAAAATCAATAATGAATGCTATAATTTGGAATGTGAGGTATGTTAATACCATGAAGGCCTTTGAAAGATTGATCACAATGCACAGGCATCACCATTTTGATTTTATAGGAGTCCTTGAGCCTATGCAACAGTCAAACAAAATAAAAAGGTATAGAAGGAGAATTGGTATGGCACAAGCTATAGGAAATGTATCTAACAAAATATGGGCATTCGTGGATGAGGTTTTTGAAGTTTTAGTCTTGTACAATATGGTTCAACAACTGACTTTAAGACTATTTCATACAGAAACTCATATTGAGCTTATTCTCACCTTAGTCTATGCCAAATGTGATGCTTCAGAGAGAATTGAATTATGGGACTCAATGGATGCAATGACTAGGGATATGAATTCACCATGGCTTGTGGGAGATGACTTTAATGTCATATAGGATGAAGAGGAAAAATATGGTGGACTTCCAGTGTCTATAAACGAGGTAGATGACTTTAGGCACTATGTTAATACTTGTAACTTGTCAGACTTGGGGTTCAAGGGGAGTACTTTTACATGGTGGAATGGAAGATAAGAGGAATATTGCATATTTTAAAGGTTGGATAGATGTCTTGGCAACATGGAACTTCAACAAACCTTTTCTGGGCTGGAGATAACTCATCCATCTAAGATTGGTTCTGACCACTGTCCTATGCTCCTTATGGGTGACATTAAATCTCCTCATATTAAGAAATCATTCAAATTCCTTAATTTCTAGACAAAACATTCAACATTTAAGGATGTGGTTAGAGAAAACTGGAATGCAGACTTTAGTGCTAATCCATTTGTGATTTTTAATCATAAGTTAAAGAAGTTGAAGAAGGCACTATCTGCTTGGAGTAGGGGTACCTATGGAGACATTCTCCAAAAAATAGCTAGCCTTGAAGAAGTAGTGCTGGTCCATGAAAGACAATTTGAAGCTCATCCTACACAAATGAACAGGCAGAGGTTACAGAAGGTTCAGGCATAAATGATCAACTACTTGGCTATTGAAGAAGTGTTTTGGAGACAAAAATCCGGAATGATGTGGTTCAAAGATGGAGATAGAAACACAAGATTTTTTCATGTTCTAGTAACTGGGAGGAGGAGAAGGTTGAAACTAAGAAGGATAAAAAACAGTATTGGCAATTGGCTTGATGAAGAGGAACATATAGCAGAGGAGGAAACTAATTTTTACAAAGATCAGTTCACTGAAACAGTGACTCCTACTATCTTTGATATCCTAAATCATGTTCCTACTTTAGTAGATAGGGAGCAGAATGAAAAACTGATGACCATGCCTCAAGAGAAGAAGTAAAGAAAGCAGTGATGAGCTTAAATCCAGATTCAGCAGGAGGTCCAGATGGTTTTACAGGAGCATTTTACCATACTTGTTAGGAGATCATATAAGATGATGTGGTAGAAATGGTACAGGCATTCTTTTGTGGTCAGCAACTGCCTAAGTGTGTTACACACACAGATCTGGTTCTCTTGCCCTAAAAGAAAGAAATCAGCACATTTGCAGATATGAGGCCAATTAGACTTAGTAAATTTGTCAACATAATTTTCTCAAGGGTGATACATAAGAGACTGGTTGGACTATTGCCTAATTTGATATTCGAAGAGCAGGCAGGATTTGTAAGAGGGAGGAGTATAGCTGAAAATGTGTTACTAACTCAGGAGATCATTACTAATATTAGGCTCGGAACAAGGGCAGACCCTAATGTTGTGATTAAACTGGATATGGAAAAGGCATACGATAGGTTATCATGGCTATTTTTGACAAAAATGCTGAGCAAATTGGGCTTTTCATTGGATTGATCTATGACTTGGTGGGGAATAATTGGTACTCAATTCTAGTGAATGGGCAGCCACATGATTTTTTCAAGTCATCAAGGGGAGTCAAACAAGGTGATCACCTTTCACCTACATTGTTTATTCTAGCTGCAAAAGCACTGTCTCGAGGGCTCAATTCCCTGCATCTAAATCCATATTTCCGTGGCTTTGGATTACCAAAATGGAGTCCAAAAATAAACCATCTATCCTATGCTGATGATACCATAATTTTCTGCTCATCTGATGCTATGCCATTGAGGCTAGTAATGGAACAATTATATCTGTATGAAATAGCCTCTGGTCAGTTGGTAAACAAAACTAAATCAGCAATCTACATGCATTATTTGACTAACAGTGAGGTAGTTAGCAAGGTAGAAAGGATCACTAGTATAGGAAGACAAGATTTTCCCTTCACTTACTTGGGGTTTCCCATTTTCTATGCAAGAAAAAGAATGGACTACTACCAAGGGTTAATTACCAAAGTCATGGACAAGTTACAAACATGGAAATGTAAGTTGTTGTCCATAGGAGGCAGCACTGTATTGATTAATCATGTCCTACAGAGCAGGCCAATTCATTTTCTATCAGCTGTGAATCCACCAAGCAATGTGATCAACAAGCTACACAAGATCTTTGCTAAGTTTTTCTGGAGTAGCAATGTTGGAGGAAATACTAGGCATTGGGCCTCTTGGAATACACTTTGTATGCCGTATGAGGAAGGAGGCATTGGGTTCAGAGCATTAAATGATGTCTCAAAGTCTCTCTTTTGCAAATTATAGTGGAATTTTAGGATAAAGCCCAGTCTGTGGAGTGCGTTCATAAGCCAAAAATACTGTAAGAAGTTGAATACAGTCATTGTACCATGAAGACGTGGATCTCACGTGTGGAGAAAGATGCTAGAATGCAGGGATTTAATTGAGCACCAAATTGTATGGAAGCTTAAGATGGGATCAGCAATGTTCTGGTTCGATCACTGGACAGAATTAGGAGCATTATACTTTCATGTTCCTCCAGATTTTGGAATTGATGAGGATATCCTTAATGTCAATGAAGTAGTGGAACATGGTATGTGGAATGTAGAGAGAATATTTGAGCTACTGCCTGAAGAATTGGCACAACACATTGTGCAGAATATTAGACCACCAGTGGTGGACAATGTCTTAGACATCCCTTATTGGATGCTTGAGTCTAAGGGCAACTTCACAGTTAAGTCAGCATGGGAGTACCTGCGAAGAAGAGACAATCCAAGGGTAGCTTAGAAAATGATGTGGGTGAAGGGGTTGCCATTTAAGATCTCCTTTTTTATGTGGAAGGTATGGAAAGCCAAACTGCCACGAGATGATTTCATGCGTAGATTGGGCTACTTCATGCCTTCTAAATGCTGGTGTTGTGCTGAACCTAAGGAGGAATCACTTGTGCACCTATTTTTCACATTAAATGCAGCAAGAGTTGTGTGGAAATACTTTCTAATGAGGGCAGGAATTGCAGTTGAAGGACTATCATTGCACCAGGCCATCATAAAGTGCTGGACTGCACCTGTGATACCAAGATTTAAACCAATTATGCAAGCAGTGCCAGCTTGCATTGTCTGGAAATTGTGGAAGAGGAGAAATGCCTTAAAATATGGGGATGCAGTGTCATTTAATAGAGTTATATATCAGGTTTCATCAACCCTCCAAGCTTTGGTTAAAATCAGGAAACCTGGCCTTTTTGTTCCTCATAACTGGCAGCACCTACTTAGAATGCTAGAGAATTATACCCCTAGATTGAAATGTGAGAAGGTGGTATGTGAATTTCCTATGGAGGGATGGATCAAAGAAAACACAGACGGTGCATCTAGAGGGAACCCAAGAAGAAGTGCAGAAGGGGTGTGCCTAAGAGATGAACTTGGTGATGTAAAATATGTACTAGGAAAGGAAATAAATGAGGGGTCTAATAATGAAGCAGAGACAATAGCTGTAGTGAAAGCTCTAAGAATGTGTAGAAATCTGAGTTTCAATAACATCTGGCTCCAAACAGACTCATTATTGATCAAGAACATTATAGAGGGGTCATGGAAACCACCTTGGAGTATTGTAGAATATTTGGAGGAGATAAATGAATTAAAGGTGGGGTGTAACTTCATGGTATATCACATCTACAGAGAAGGTAACAAACTTGCTGACCATCTAGCCAATTATGCTCTAGACAGTGGATATATTGAAGGAAATGAATTCTGGGATCTAGATGTGCAAGGCAGAAGAGTTTTGAATGAGGATAAACTACAATGTTCAAGATTAAGAGTTCGAGTGGCAATAAATTAAGGGGAGTGAAAGCTCTAAAGGAAGGGATGAAATCTGGAGGAGATCTTGGTCATTATTCTATTCAAATCCTAAGGGAGGAAAATGGGATAATCAGTTTTATTACTAACAGAGTTTTCTTTTTTGTAGGTTCTTATACTTTGCAATTGCTATACCATATAATGGAAGTCTAGTTGGTGGTATTAATACACTGCATTCACTCCATTGGATGGACATTACAGGTATGCAAGTGCAAAGCAGCATGAGTTAACTTTTTGCATTGGGAAAGGGGTGCCTTACAGAGCATGAAGAATGAAGGACTATTGGTAGTCACAATTCAGAAAGAGAGATCACAAAATGATTACTTAAAAAGGAGTTTTATATGTATTCTGTCCAGAAAGTCTATGAATTGGATGCTAAGCACTTATTCCATTGGGAGGATGTTAAAGGTAGGAAATGACATGGAGGCATGGTCAAGTAAAATAAAGAGTAAGGCAATACCTAAAGGGGACATGGAGAAGAATGTGGTTATGAGAAGAAAAGCAGGAAAGGTGATTTGGCTGGAGCATTCAACATATGAAACAAAACTGCCCAGAATGAGAATTGGGCAAGGATGGTCAGGAGTTATAGGAGAATGGAATATCAATTTTAGATTCATAGCTTGTAGTGCAGATACAAAGGAAGGAAGACTGCCATATGCAGATGGTAGAATAGAAGCAGGGCTGGAGAAAATACTGCACAAGACAATCATAATACAGGAGAGGAAAAATACAAATCTGCCATAAAAAATCTAAGAGAATTGGGCAGTATAAGAGAGATAATTCAAAAATTAGGAGCGGTGGTACATGGGATACAGGAAGCCAGGCATATGGGGGGGGGGGGGGGGGCAAATCATCTTGACAAGAGGCTAATAGAAGCAAGAAATGAGGAACAAGCACAATGTGTAACACAGGAGGTAAGTTGCCGTCATAAATTAGAAATGAAAGATGGCTGGTGGGGTGTATTGATCAACACAAAATCTATGGAAAACCAACAAAAATCAAAAAGAAAAGTAGATCACAAAGTCATTTTTCATATTCAAATCTTTAGGGTAGACAATATGGAAAGCACAATTTATTCTAACATTATTTTCTTTTTTGCAGGAGATGTTACTGTACCTGTGCCATATTCTATGAGGAACTACCAGTTGGTGGCATTAGCACATTGTGCTCATTCCACCGGTAGGAAGTCAAAGATATGCACAAACATAGGAGCTAGGAATTATAAGAGGATATTAGGTGTGAAACTAGGTGCCAAAACCTTAGGGTGTAGGTTGCTCATAACAGCACTACACATCTATGTCCTTATGCAAGAACTGAAGCATGTGAGCTACATTAAGATACAAAAGGACATTGGTATGCTGAAAATATACAAGCACAAAATCAAGACAACTGTGTGTGCTTGGGAACACATAGAGAGAGTTATGATGACACCTCGGAACTCATATTCAATATATTCCACATTGCTCAAAATTCACAAGGGATGGCACACAAAGAAAGAGTCAAAAGCAAGATGGAGATCACGCGTAATTTCCAGTAAAAAAGGCATGAACAACTGCCTAAGGGGAATTACGGGTGTTTTGGTTAGACCAATTCAAGGAACAAGAACAAAAATAATCATTAAGCAACATAAGGAGCAATTGCAGCAAAGTAATGGATTGAATTAAGATCACAACACAAACGACTGGAGAGTATGGCACTCTGATCCTTACGTTATAATTCTCATGGGCTACTCATGCAAGATAAGGGCTGTGGTTACATTGGTAATAGGTTATTTGTGCGAAATCTGGGCAGTGGCTAGTTCGAGGGGCTACTGGTGCAAAAGGCTGAATTTTCTTAATAGGTTAGCAACATATTAGTCGACTTAATGACAAATAGGTTAGCAACATATTAGTCGACTTAGGAGGACGAGAAAAAAGTAGTGCCATTGATTTAAATGGGAAAGAACACTAGCAAGGTTGTTTTCTTAAATTTTCTATATTAAAAAAGAAGAACGAAAATAGTAAAATGTAAGTTAAAGGTCAATCGCAGAGATCTACTGAGCAGTAACTTACCATCAAGAATGAGAGAAGGTTAATTATTAGCATAAATGAATTTCCAAAAGAGAAAATACAAGTTGATTTCTAGATTAATTCAATTGGATTTGTGCTACCTTTTTTGGCCAAAAAATAAATCAGCCCTCCTTCCACCCACATATATAAATCCATTAGACAAGCCTTTTCGTTTCTTTCCATGTTGCAATCATGTATATAGAAGAAGTTATTCATTTGGGATGGAAGTCGAGCGACATAACATGAGAAGCATGTTTGATATGTATATAGCATCATACTTACCGTGTTATGTCGCTGATATCCATCACCAAAAGAATACATTTTTCTGTTATTGCTACTAGAGGTGTCATTCCATTTTTACCTACTGCGTTGTTCAAGTATGAAAGGTAATTAAGGAACTAAAATCAATGTCTATGTGTTGTGTTTGAGGTATTGCAACCGAATATTGATCTATCAAGAAATTCGAGAATTACCTTTACCTTCTCCCAACTATATATATTTCAAATTCTGATGGTGATTTTTTGATTTTATAAGATGGATTAAATATTTTTTTCTTTTCTTGAGTAGATCAATTTTCGCTTACAGTAACTTCTCCACGACGAGACTTAACAGTATTGATCGACAATATTGTTAATTATTGTAAGAAGTTCCAAAACAGACTCTATTAGTTTCTTTTACGCCCTAACTCTTGCAGTTATACTTCCTTTATGTTAGCGGTACCTGTGGATTCACCGAAACTATGTAGGCTCCTTTACCATCTTTGCATCTCACTTTTTACTACTGTTACACAATTTTAACTTCTAACAACATTTCTTTATTAGTACTAATGTTATATCATATATTCTTGTTCTTTCATAGAGATGTAGTTGATTTTCTGCGCCAACTCACATTGCCTCTTAAGCTCTACATTTTCGATTTCTTTGCATCAACGGAACCTTAATGTGAATTCAACAGATACATGCCTCCTTTTCCATGTTTTGCATTCAAAAAAATTTAGCTTAAAGTGTATATATTTATATGTATATCGCCTTATGTTTTACTCTTGTTTTGTGGATTTTGGATGTAAATTGAGTTGATTTATGTTAATTCGGGGTATTTTTATGTGTAGGAACCATCCGGAAGCAATTAGGGGCGAAATTGGGTCAGTTGTACTCATACTACACCTCTGCACTTCTTGTGCAGATTCTGGTATTGGTCCCAGCGGTGCGTGAGGTGTGTCAGCTCGGATCATTGCATACGGAGACTTGAGGTAGATCTGCTGGCGTCGGTAGACCTTAAAGTCCTCTTCCTCTTTCCTCGTTTATTGTTCATTTCCTTCGAAACAGTTGTATTTATTTCAGACTCTGTTTGTAGAACTTCTAGTTCCTTGTGTGCTCGTGACTCCGGATCTTTGGGAGTAGATATTATTACATGAATTATGTTGGTACTGTATTAGATTAAGTTCCTATCTCTCGTTATTAATCATCATTGTATTTAAACTGTTAAAATTTGGCTATTTAACTATCTCACATCAGTTTGCCTAGCAAGTGGATGTTAGGCGACATCACGACCCCGAGATTGGGATTCCGGGTCGTGACAGGAGACCCTGAGGGAATATGACTATGTTGCTCGACCACCTAGAAAAAAAAAAGCAAAATTATGGCCACTAACTTACTTGAGGAATTGGTTGTTGTCAATGTAGAAAAGGAAAAGCTAAAAGAAGAGGTTGCCTCGCTAAAGGAGGAAAATAGCTGAAGGAGGAGGAGAAGAAGAAGGAGTATGAAGCCTCTACTGCTAGAATTGACATGTTTCTGGGGCTAATCCAAGGAGAACCAACATCCACTAAAGAACCTGATCTGGATATTTTTTGTTGTTCCATATTGTTGGTAGTTTGACTGGTTTGTTCAACCGTCTTTTGGTTTGGGCCTTTTTGGGCATAATAAGGTATATGTCTTAATAAATGACAATATATAAAATTTCCTAGATTTTGGCTAATTTTATGTATCTAGGCTAACTTTTTTGCTTGATTACTCATGTATGTTCCTGATGATATGTACATGTCAGTGTAGCCCCTACGGCCATGAGTTTTACATTACTGCATTCTCTCATTGAACTCACTGACTTATTATTTTTTTGACGATGCCAAAAGAGGGAAATTAGGTGTGCTTAATATATAAACCTGGTTCTTGAAAGTCACTTGGACTAATAAAAGAAGATACTCTTGAGTTGTCTTTAAGTTGTTTGTTTTTGTCATGGCCCAAAATCCACTAGTCGTGATGGAACCTAACCCAACCCGTTAGGTCAGCCAATTAACAGTTAACACAATTTTAATAAAATTAAGGTGACCAACAAATGATACATCTTAATTCCATACAATATCCCAAGGACTCGTAGTACAAGTCATAAGCTACTAAGACTGGATTATTGCAAAAATAGATATGGAATAAATACAACTTTTGTTTTTAAATGTACATAAACAGAATTCAACTCTAAAACTACCCAAGGAAAAGTGGTAGCCACATCCGGAAGGCACGAACATCTTCAAAGTCAACTCTCGTCATCCACCGCAGCTCCGCTCCAAGATCTGCATGTAAGGTGCAGGAGTGTAGTATGAGTACAACCGACCCCATGTACTTAGTAAGTATCTTAACTAACCTCGGTGAAGTAGTGACGAGGCTTTTGAGTTAAAAGATACTCACTGATATAACTTGTGCATAAACTAGCAATAGAGCAATACGATAGTAAATCCATAAATTTCGTAGCGTGAGGAATGTACTCAAGATTTCAACTAAATGGCATGGAAACACCTTTGGTGCATTTATCTCATCCTCACCAAATATACGTATAACAGTACTAACCGGGTGAAAGAAATGCCAACAACAGTAATGATAAAGTGGAAAATACATAGGTAGCCACAACGAACAAGGCAGTACATGTGGACCACGGTTACAGACTAGGTAGAAGGTATAGAAATAATGACAGCAATTAGGAAAAAAGAATATAAATTTCACTAACTAGCATGGTAGAAGGACAAGGTGTAGATATAACAAATAAGAGGGAAAGCATGATCTTTATGAGTTAACAGCTAGAAGGCATGAATAACTAATGAAAGTGCAACAAATGAGGAACTATGGATGTAAATATAACAACAAGAAGGAAAACATGATATTTGTAAGTCAAACAAATAGAAGGCATGGGCAACACAACAACAATTGAGATAGAGGACAAAGACGGAACAACAACGACAAGTCACATAGAAAACATAGGTACAACGGTAATAGCTCAAGGTAAAGGAATGAACGTATACACAAGGAAATTATATCACAACGTAATGCATATCCCTCGTCCTTTCCTGCACGGAAACACCCTTCGTTCCATGAATTCCTGATAATATAAAAAGCATGATAATATAAATAAAATAGCATGGCATCACCCTTCGTGTTTTTACTCTCATCCTCACATGATAATGTAAATGAGAACATGATAATACAAATGAAACGGCATC
>ML432980.1:0-10811 GCA_005239525.1 Nicotiana knightiana
AAGGGAACAAAATAGCTAATTACTTATAAGCTAATACGCGAAATTAGGAAATTCGCCCAAAAATTCCCCCGGGCCCACGTCTCGAATCGAGTAAAATTTATATTTCTCAAACACCCATTCACTCATGAACCCACTCGAACAAGAATCAACAAAATCTGACGTCTAAATCTCCCTAAATCCTCAGATTTCTACTTGGGGAAATTTCATCCCATTTTCATGGTTTTTCATCCAATTTCATTGATTAGATTGAGGAAAATGATAGAGATTATTGATATACAAATGGATTAAGGTTAGAAAACGTTACCTATGATTCTCCTCTTCAAATCTTACTGAAAATCGCCAAGTTTCGAGCTCACAATCGATTTTGGAATTATGAATTTCAAACCCTCAGATTTTTGGTATAACCAGCCCAGATGTTTCGTACCTGCGACACTGGTATCGCATCTGCAGTGTCGCACCTGCGGAAACACAATCGCAGGTGTGGAAATTCATTAAACGACCTGGGGTCGCACCTGCGGCACCCCCTTCGCACCTGTGTTTCCGCACCTGCGGAAACACAAACGCAGGTGCGTAAATTCATTAATCGACCTGGGGTCGCACCTGCGGCACCCCCTTCGTACCTGCGTGTCCGCACCTACGGAAATACCATCGCAGGTGCTAGACACAAAAACCAGAATGGTTCAGCTTCTCTCAAAGTCTCAAACTCGCCCGTTGGGCATCCGAAACAACCCCGTGGCCCCCGGGACCTCAACCAAACCTACGAACTGACCCTAATACCTTGTTCAAACATGGTTGAACCTTAAAAACACATCTCATAACATCAAAATCATCAATTATGCATAGATTCAAGCCTAAAAACTTATGAAATTTCTATAATCCACATATGATGCCGAAACACGTCTAAACTCATCCGAATGACCTCAAATTTTGCACACATGTCATAAATAACATTACGGACCTTCTATCGCTTTCAAAATTCCATTCTGAGTTTGATATCAAAATATCACCTATCGGCCGAAATCGCCGAAATTCTAAATTTCGCTAATTCAAGCCTAAATCCACAACCGGCCTCGGAAACACATTCTGAACACGCTCCTAACCCCGAAATCACCCAACGGAGCTAACAGAGTTAATGGAATTCCATTCTGAATCCATCTTCACACAGATCTAGCTACGGCCATATTTCTAAAGCTAAATTCCACATTTATGGACAATGTGTCCAAAATTACCCCGGATTTCATCACTCAACACTCCGACAAGTTCCAATAACATAAATAGACATGGGAGAAGAGATTAATAGGGGATCGGGATGCTTATTCTTAAAATGACCGACCGGGTCGTTACAGCAAGACTGGTGCACACTGTCAAAATCTGAGCTAGGGTCTCCTGAAGACTCGATATAAAAATAGGAACTTTCGGTGCCTGAGCCGGTCCCCCTGGAACATCTGCGGTGGGGAACTGATCCTGAACAATAGGAGGGTCCACAGGTACTGCCCTGGCTACTGCGCGGGCTGCACCCCTCCCTCTGCCATGGCCTCGACTGCGGCCTCGACCGCGGCCTCGACCTCTCGCTGGTCTAGCTGGTGTCTGGTCACCCTGATTGGTAGCGTGAGTCCTTACCATCTGTGAGAGAATAAAAACAACAGAATTTTAGTTCCAGGAATCAACAGATTTGCACGACATAATTCAAATATGTAAGATTTTTCCTAAGGGTTCTGTAGCCTCTCGAAGATAAGTACAGACGTCTCCGTACTGATCCGCAAGACTCTACTAAACCTGCTCATGACTGGCGAGACCTATTTAGCCTAGAGCTCTGATACCAACCTGTCACGACCCAAAAACAGTCGTCGTGATGGCGTCTGTCGTGGAATCAGGCAAGCCACACATTTTGTTGAAGTAAGATTATTTTTCAGAAAATTTTTAAATTCAGTTGAAAAAGTATCAACAATAATCCATTTAAAAGTTTAACATCATTAAAACATCATTTAAAAACCAAACACAGATCTAGTTTCACCAAGCCACGAGCTACTATAAATACAATGTCGAAATGTAAGCTGACATAATTGTATTGGTAAAAAAGAGTTTCATACGTAAGCCAACTCTTGACAACTCAGCCAGTTATGTGGACACAGGAGAACGCAACAGCTGGATGTGATTCTTT
The DNA here is from genome assembly GCA_005239525.1 of Nicotiana knightiana. Lineage (NCBI taxonomy): Eukaryota > Viridiplantae > Streptophyta > Magnoliopsida > Solanales > Solanaceae > Nicotiana > Nicotiana knightiana. The sequence continues at coordinate 2,162 of ML432980.1, forward strand.
GAAGAGGTACGGGAAAAAGAGGCACGATTCAATAAACCCTCGAGCTCATCAGCCACGGGAAACTCGCTCTAATCGAGACAAGGAAGGGACACGGTCAGAGTGAATCTAGACAGAGTTACGGATAGATTCAGGAATCCTCAATAAAAAGCCCAGACATTGTGTAACCTTCACATAATAGTTATAGTGTCCCTTGGTAATGCCTCATTAATGTAATAATTAGTCATTAATGAGAAATTATTGCAAGAACCAAACATTATATTAAGAAACCTCCTATATAAAGGAAGGAAATATAACTTGTAAGGACATCTGATTTTCGATTACAATCTACTTTGCTTTTCTATATTTCTGCAATATTGTCTATTACTCGTTTCTCTTTATTTTGTATTATTTCCTTGATTATCAGTAACCCGTGTTCATCCTAGAAATAGCTTTGGTCAAAGGATCTAATTCTTTGGTTAAACAAATTGGCCCCATTACCGGGAATTCTAATAATCCTTGTTCATTTTTTCATTGATATCCTCTAAAACAATGTCGAACTCCAACGACCACAACCGACAGAGGAATGGAACACCTGTTCCATCACCTCAAGGAACCCCTCGTGTTTCAAGGGAACCAGCGCCTGAAAGATCTGACAACAACCACAATCATAATGAGCAGACGATAGAACAAGATCAAATACGGAAAATGATTGCAGACTACGTGGGGTAAGCTTTGCAAGAATTTTCAAGGGGATTACCAACAACACCTCCTTCATCACTGACACCACCTCTAAACAATACGATCATCAGGGGAAATCCTCAGTCTGGATAAATTCGGCAACGGGAGACACCCCTAACGATATCTCTCGAAGCAAGACCAGGTATGACTAATAACTCTGAATTACAAAATTTACTGCTAACCATGCAGAAACAGATGAAGGAGCAGAATGATCGCATCGAACATATTCTTGGAGTACCGCCTATTATCAATGGCATTGATGTTGATAGGTATTCTCAACAACCTTGTAAACCAAGTGCGGCACCCTTGCCTATACCCAAGAAGTTTAAAATGCCCGACGATCCGAATATGATGGAACAACTGACCTACGTGATCATGTGACTTCTTTCACTACCAGAGAAAGGCAACGACTTAACAAAACAAGAGATTGAATCAGTCCTTGTCAAAAAATTTGGGGAAACACTTACCAAATGAGCCCTAACCTGGTATTCTCTTTTCCCTGAAAATTCTATTGACTCTTTTGCTGAGCTCGCAGATTCATTTATAAAAGCACACTCTGGTGCACAAAAAGTTGAGAAAAGAATGGAAGACATATTCAAAATAAAACAAGGAGACACGGAACTACTCCGTGAGTTTGTAGACAGGTTTCAACGAGAAAGAATGCAATTACCCAGGGTGCCTGATAAATGGGCAGCCATGGCATTTGTAAGCAACCTAAACGATAAAATCTCAGAAGCCACGAGACGACTTAAGGAAAGTCTAAGATAATTCCCCGCTACAACATGGAACGATATATATAACAGCTATAGTACTAAACTCAAAATAGAAGAAGATATCATTGCTCGTTCAAGAGATGAAGATCATTCCAAATCCAGACGTCCTGAATTAGACAGAAGATTAGGTAAAAATAGGTACGATCCTTACTTAGGACCCTCGGGACGTGATACTCGTCCTAGGTTCGAAAACACTAGTTTAGACTATAGACCACCAGGAAGAGACGTAGTCTCATCCTCATCCAGATCCAGAAAAGATCGAGATGAACGACCTAGAGGTAATACCTGAATTGGGGATCATACCTTTAATGTAAGTACTACTGAGCTTGTCTCAATATTGAGGAACATGGGAGACAAAGTTAAGTGGCCCAAAGAGATGCGATCAAATCCAAATAGAAGGAACCCAGATCACTGGTGTGAATTTCATAACGATCATGGGCACAGGACTGCGGATTGCAGATTTTTGCAAGGTGAAATAGAACATTTATTGAAACAGGGCTATTTAACGTAATTGTTTAGTGATAAAGGTAAACATGCATATATGAAGAACAGGCAGGAACCCCCAAAGCCTCCTTCTCCAAAGCGAACCGTCAACGTGATACATGGAGGAGAGGAAGTAAACGGGATATTTTGCCAATTAGTATCAAAGGTCACAATTACCCACGGAAAGCGGGTTCGAGAAGATCCAACTGAAGATGAAATAACCTTTGACGATGCAGATTTTGGTGGACTAATGCTTCCCCATAATGATGCCCTGGTAATATCCTTACTCATTCATGACACTAACATTAAAAGAGTGTTGATTGATCCAGGTAGTTTAGTCAATATCATCTTGTTAAGAGTCGTGAAAGAAATGCTAATGGAAAATCTGGTGATCCCAAAACGCACGAGCCATATCAAGGTTTGATAACTCCACGGTGATAACCAAAGGAGAGATTGAACTTAGCACTTACGCTGAGGGAGTAGTTAAAAATGCTAAATTCCAAGTCATTGATACTGACATGGCTTATAATGTGATTATGGGAAGGCCTTGGATTCATGATATGAAAGCAATACCATCCACCTTACACCGGGTAACCAAATTTCCCTCAAAATGGGGAATCAGAAAAATTAGAGGTGATCAACTGACCTCCAGAAATATAAATTCCGGGGCACTTTATAACAAAAAAGGGACGAAAGAGCCAGAAGATAGAGAAATCTTTCAAACAGATGTCTCTAGCAAATCAGGTATGGAAAAAATTACTAACTAAATAGGTAAGGAAAAAGTAAATATTCAAACAGGTACGGAAAGAGACACCCGAGTGAAGAAGGATTCAGTCACCATGGAAGATGCGCTGGACCATATAGATGTGGACTCTAGACCGGATATCATTCACGAACCGGAAGAAGACGAACACGTCAAAACAACTACGGAATAGATCTGAGATATTCCATTGTTTGAACAAAAACCTGAACGGAAGGTGTATGTAGGCACGAGGTTGAGTCCCGATCGAAAAGGTACGTTAATTGACTATTTAAAGGCTAATACAGACTGTTTTGCGTGGTCCCATTCAGATATGACAGGTATTCCACCAGAGGTGATGACTCACAAACTAAATGAAGATCCATCCTTCGTACCTGTTAAACAGAAAAAAGAAAGCAAGGACCATTCAAGAACCAAGTGATTGACGAAGAAGTTCAAAAACTCTTAAAAGTTGGTTCGATACGGGAGGTAAAGTACCCTAATTGGCTAGCTAACACTGTGGTGGTACCTAAAAAGAATGGCAAATGAAGGGTATGTGTAGATTATACTGATTTAAATAAAGCATGCCCCAAAGATTCATTCCCATTACCACATATAGATCAAATGATTGATGCCACTGCAGGTCATGAATTATTAAGCTTTCTANTATTAATGATATGTTGGTAAAATAAACACATCAGCATCTCTCTACTACTTTTGATATTTTACGCAGGTATAATATGAAGCTAAATCCAGAAAAATGCGCTTTTGGAGTGCAATCAGGTAAATTTTTGGATTTCCTTGTATCGAACAGAGGAATAGAGGTAAATCCTGCTCAAATTAAAGCTATAGAAGAAATACCTGATATTTTAACAAATAAAAAAGAAGTTCAAAGACTAACAGGGAGAATAGAAGCTTTGGGAAGATTTGTTTCTAAGTCTTCTGAGAAAAGTTTTAAATTCTTCTCAGTTCTAAAAAAGCAGAATCAGTTCGAATGGACTAAAGAATGTCAGCAAACCCTCAAGAATCTGAAGATTTATCTATCGAAACCACCGCTGATTTCAAAGCCAAAAGAAGGGGAAATATTGTACATCTACCTGGCTGTTTCAGAAATTGATGTAAGTGTAGTACTAGTAAGAGAAGAAAAAGGTAAGCAATCACCTATCTACTATGTAAGTAAAACTTTGCTAGATGCTCAAACTAGATATCCGCATCTGGAAAAATTAGCCTTAGCTTTAATAATGGCATCAACAAAATTACGACCATATTTTCAGTGTCACCCAATCACCGTTGTGACTTCATATCCTTTAAGAAATATTCTGCATAAACAAGAATTGTCAGGAAGATTAGCCAAGTGGGCCACAGAATTAAGTGAGCATGAAATAATCTATCAGCCTAGGACTGCAATTAAGTCTCAAATACTAGCTGATTTTGCTGCTGACTTTAGTAATAGCATTATCCCTGAAGTAGAAAAAGAGTTACAACTTTTTAACGGTGTTAATCCAAGCCTATGGACCCTATTCACCGATGGCTCCTCAAATATAAAAGGTTCCGGCTTAGGCATAGTCTTAATATCACCCACAGATGAAAAGACACGGCAAGCTATCAAGTGTTATCCTATAACTAACAATGAAGCAGAGTACGGAGTTATTATTGCAGGCCTTGAACTCGCACTGGAACTCTCAATCGAGCAAATCATGATCAACAGCGACTCCCAACTGGTAGTAAATCAGATGCAGGGGACTTACATCGCTTGAGAGACTCGAATGCAACAGTAGCTTGAAAAAGCACAAGATCTCGTGAGACAATTCAAAACATGGAAGGTAATACAAATACCTAGAGAGGAAAATGCAGAAGCAGATGCATTAGCTAACCTCACAGCAGTCACGGAAGTAACAAACAAAGACAGTGCAATTGTCGTCCATCTATTCCACTCAACGATCGACCAGGACAGGAATGAGGTAACTTTCAAGAACTTAACCTGGGACTGGAGAAACGAAATTCTTAATTTTTGCAGAATGGCACCGTACCTGAAGACAGGAAAGCAGCTCAAGCACTTCGCCGCAAAGCTGCACGATACTGCCTTATTCGCAACTCACTTTATCGCAAGATGTTCGGAGGACCCCTAGCTAAATGCCTCGGACCTAACCAAACGGAGTTTGTGATGAAAGAAGTCCATGAAGAACACTGTGGAAAACATACAGGAGCAAGATCCTTGGTAAAAACCTTAATCAGAGCTGGGTATTATAGGCCCAAGATGGAATATGAAGCCTAGAACTTCGTATCTAAATGCGGCAGGTGCCAAAGGTTCGCCAATAACATGCATCGACCAGCAGAATTACTATATCCAGTTATATCACCATGACCTTTTATGAAATGGGGTATGGACATAGTAGGACCTCTTCCCCCGGCTAAGCGACAGGTATGGTTTTACTTATAGTAACCGACTTCTTTACAAAATGGGTAGAGGCAGAAGCATTCAAACAGGTGCGAGAAAAGGAAGTAAAAATATTTTTATGGCAAAACATAATATGCCGCTTTGGTATACCAAGGGAGATCATGTGTGATAATGGCCCACAATTCATAGGCTCGAAAATCACAGAATTCTTCGCAAGCTGGCAAATCAAGCGGATCACTTCAACACCATATCATCCTGTGGCTAACGGTCAAGCGGAATCAACGAATAAAATCATCGTCAGCAACCTGAAGAAGCGGCTAGATAAAGCCAAGGGAAATTGGCCTGATGAGTTACCAGTGGTGTTATGGGCATATAGAACAACTTCAAAAATAGCCATGGGAGAGACTCCGTTCGCACTTGTCTATGGTTCAGAAGCCTTAATACCTGTGGAAATCGGCGAACCAAGAATAAGGTTCATGACAGCTACGGGAGAAGAAAACGATGATGAATTAAGGACTAATCTGGACCTGCTCGAACCACGAAGGGAAGCAACATTAATACGGATGTCAGCCCAAAAACAAATAATTGAGCGCTACTGTAACCGCAAAGCCCATCTTCGGTACTTCAAGATTGGGGAATTCGTCCTCAAAAAAAGTCTTTCAATCAAAGAAGGAAGCAGGTGCAGGAAAGCTAAATCCAAACTGGGAAGGACCCTACAAAGTCCGAGGCATAGATGGAAAGGGCGTTTATGAGTTTGAAGCTATGGACGACAGAGTTCTACCAACAAGTTGGAACGCCATCCACCTGAAGAAGTATTACTTCTAAGGAAAAGAAGTACCCCCGGTCAGGTATCACATGTTCGATTTTATTTTGAACATTTAAAAATTTTACTAACTTTTTTAGATGATAGGCATAAAGCTAACCCATCACCAGATGATGATATTAGACCTGCAAAGACGCGAGGAAATAACACAATTCCCGATCTAGGGTTACACTTTCTGATGGACGTTTTAAAGGGTTAAGCAGTCATCATCTAAAAAACTATATACCTTTGAGTCCNAAGGACCACAAGGAAGGAATAATCAAGTGCTAGAGATCTCATTCTTCAAAGCTCAAACACTTGGGGGACTATACAGTATGGAATGCTAAGATGAAGCAAAAAAGACTATTAGAAAGTCAAAAGCTTGAGCCTGAAGACCTATCTACCTAGCAAGACAAGTGATACGAGCAAAATCGAAAGAGATCAAAAGAGTCATCCAAATACAAAGCCTAATGCAAAAAACCTTCGAATAGGTTGAAAGGCAAAATATTAGTCACGAGGAAGAAATATACATCTTTATACTTATTCAAAACTGTTGTAGCAAAAACAGTTAGGGGTAAAAGATCATCATCAATGTACTCATTCAAAAACTGTTATCAAATAAAACAGTTACGGATAAGAAAATATTTCCCTCGTACTTATTAGAAAACTGTTTTTGTTACCCCAATTCTTATAATAAGTGTTACTAATGAAAAATAGTTGCTCCCTTGTATTTACTCGAAAAAACTGTTACCTATGAAAATCAGTTACGAAATACAAGTGTATATCAAATCTGTTAAATAAAAACAGTTGCAACATGAGTCTTAGACGATAATCGTAAACACATGTAAAATGTCGTGGAAGTTCAAACAAAAAACTTCCCTTAGAAGCATTTCTAAACATGTGAAAAATTCCTATCACTCTATTGCATTACTATGAAGTTGAGACGTCTTCTTCATTAAGCATCAATCGAAAAGGGCCCTATCTTATAAATAAAGCCTATCATAAACAAAGGCTTATATTTTGTACAAACACCGTGCCTACTATGAAAATGTTCGAGTGATTTTAGCATTTTCATGCGAAAGTTTAGAGGTAAAACTAAGAACCTCAAAAAGCAAGACATGCAAAAGACTTAAGATCAAAACAGAAGATCGAATAAAAAAAGTCATAAATTGCATTTATATCAAAAAGAGCGGCTAAGTAAGAAGTAAGTACTAACTAGTACTTAGCCGCATATAATAATTACATTTTTGTGCCCCTAAGTTGTCAGTTGGGGACTTCAAAGATCTAAATTTACCCCCGATGGAGCTGGGGGTAACCACCAATCCAATAAAAAAACAAGGAGAACTAACACTTTAATCTTCTTGTGGAGGAGGGATCACTTCTTCATTAACAGGAGGAACGGAAGAAACGTGAGGCGAAGAGGCACGAGCGGCAGAAGTTTCACCATCAGATGGAGAAAGATTAAGACCTTGTTGAGTCTTCTCCATAGCCTCTTTGGTTTTAGCTATTGTAGCGCTGAGGTCGAAACCTTCTTGACTCATCTCTGTCAATGTATTAAGGAGAGAATTCATATACGCCCAAATTACATCAACAGTAGCCGCTTATTCAAGATCGTTATAATCTTTTGCCCAAATTTGATGCTCGGCTTTTAACCCATCCTTCTCCGCTTCAGCAGTTTCATGGGCATCCCTCAGAGGTACGATCAACTCCTCCAAAATTTGGACTCTATTTAATGCATTACGCAGTTCTTCTTAGGTCGGGGAGAGTGATTGTACGAGCTCGCCAGAATATACCTCCTTCTGCCCTGGCAAATCCTTCAAGTTCCTGATCTCTTCAGAGGCTTGAGACAGTTGTTCAGCAAATGAGGATTCCAGAATGCTCTTATCCTTATCAGCCTGGTTTGAAGAAGCCTTCTCCACCGCCAGTTCCGTTGACGTAATCCTCAGTTGTTTTTTCAAGGTATTCCTCTCCTCCTCTAAGGAGCCCATATCAATTCTCAAGCTATCATACTTTGCCCTTAGATTACCAAGATCAGCCTGCAATTATCTTGTTTCCTGATCCGAATTCGAGATCCTCTTCATAAGCTCCATACCAATAAGGTTGATCTACAAGAAGCAAACCAATTAGATATGATAAATTATTTAGACATGGTAAAATTCACATGTGGAAATAGAATTGCATCGTACCTTCAAGGAGGTATGCACCACTTCATTGGCCCAAGTAAGGGCTGTATGGCTAGCTATCTTGGTTTTCTCCGTGGGACCTATCAAAGGTTTGATCCATACCTTGGGCTCACCCATCTTCTTGAAAAGACTTCCCTCAGCTGGAACCTCTATCATCACCCTCCACATCTCCCTGCTGGAAGACCCTACTTCCCTAATGGAAGGCATGGAAGTAGGCACGGATGGGACAGCAGCAGGCACTGAGGGTTGGGGAACTGAAGAAGTCACAAGAAAAATAGCATGCACGGAAGATTGAAGAATTGAGGAAACCGCAGGTAAAGATACGGCAGAAATCATAATAGCTAAAGGAGCGGAGGACACATGAGGAACCGATGAAACATCTTCTCTTAAAGAGTCAAGAAAAATAGTAGCTAAAGGAACATCATCAGGAGCAAGATCAAAACCTTCATGGAACAAGTACACAACAGAATCATGAACAGGGCACTGTGAAATGTTTTCAGAGGTTAAGGGTCTAACTGCAGACACGGAAGGCAAATTCATGGGTGTAGACTCGTC
>ML432982.1:2898-37959 GCA_005239525.1 Nicotiana knightiana
TTAGCCTAATTGGTTCATTAATTTCTCATTATTGACTGATTTTAACTTGTTTAGGATTTTGGTCGATTAATGAGAGTTAATTAATTTGTTAAAATTAATCAGTTTTCTTGTACTAAATATGTTTAAGTTTCACTTGAACCTAAGAGGAGTCAGTTTGTTTGAGTTAGTTGAATGTACCAATTTTAAACTAAAAGTTGAAATTTATATTGTGATTGATTGGAAACTAATCATACAATTGAGATTAATCATAGGCATCCAAATTAAGGCTAAATCACACTACGACTTCAAACAAAACATGAACAAACACAAACAAATAGGGGCTGTTTTTTTTTTTACTAACACACATTATAAACTATGAATTCAGGGAGTTAATCTATCAATTATTCATGCTCGTTTATTGACAGGATTTAACAAGATAGAAATGTCCAGCAATTAACATAGAAAAGAAACTAACTAAACAAAACCTAATGCAAATCTTGGTCATGCAAAACTAATATATTTAATTAGTTAAATCATACAAGATATTGACAAAAATCTAAACTAAATATATAAAAAAAAATAGAAAAATAGAAAACATAAAAAAAAGAAAAATACAGGGAATCAGTAAGCATTTAGGGCTTATTCATGATAAAAAATATAGAAAAGAGGTGGAAGTACCTAGTCGAGGGGTTTGGACGAACTCCGGCTACTAACCGGAGTTGAGCCGGATTACAGTGACTTTAAAAAGTGACCTTTACTCACATGAATCGACGGCTCTTGTCAAAAGCCATCGACTCATGTGAGTTTGAGTCACAGAGTCACCTGGATTCGCCATTAACAAGCATTAAAGTTCTGACCGTTTCTTAGATCTGGATTTGACGGAATTCGAGTGGGTTTTTAGGGAAGCTGGTGGTGGGATGGGGTTAAGGGGAAGGAGAAGACTATAGGGTGAAGGTTTGGGGTTGATTGGAGGTGGTCCGGTGGCCGGACGGCGGGGGAATTCTAGGGCGACTAGGTTTTTTTAGAGAGAGGAGAGAGAGAGAGAGGCGGGTGGAAGGGGGGTTAGGTTTTGTGAAATGATGGGGGTGGGGTTTGATTTGGACATATATATAGTTCAGGGGTGTGGGGTTCGGAACCGTTGGATCAAAATGATCCAACGATTGGGGTTTAATGGGGGGCGAAACAGTGTCGTTTGGTTTTCATGGGGGGGCAGGCCGGGTTAAGGGTTTGGGCTGGGTTGTTTGGGTGTTAGGAAAAAAGGATTTGGGCCTGGGTAGCTTTGGCCCAGGTCCGATTTTAAACTCTCTTTTATTTAACTAAAAATCAATTAGTTAATTTCCACTCTAATTTAAAAACCAAGGAATGTAGTAATTAATTTAATCCTTATTTATTTATGGATTAATCAAAAATGACACGACCAATTCTATATTCCTAATTCAAACCGTGTTTTATCGAATAAAAGATGATTAATTTCTGTAGTAATTAATTATTAAAAACTACATTACGTCAGATATTCGTCATTTGTCTATCATTTAACTAATTATAACCAATAAATTCATAATGCAGAATTTCAATGATTTTTGAAAGATGAATTACGGATATGCAAGCAATGCAGATAATTCACAATTAACTACTGAAGCATCAATCAATATTCATAAAATCAATTGATTTATTGAGATTTTTATAGGACGATACGGCGAGTAAAAATCACATGCTCACATGGACCGCTCCCATGAGAGTGGGGGAAATAACATTCCGCTCGCGGAATGTAAATTGCGAAGTGGTCACATGTAGTCATGCACAATCAAAAGCCCACCCCGAATACGTCTGGAAAACAAATACTCAAGTAAATGACATATTTCTCTTTTAAAAACCACAAAAAATAATGTTTAAATCCTTTCTCGAAATTCATTTTCAAAGTCTAATAATATTCAATAATATCACCTTATCAAGTATACAATTACCCACTGAGGGAAACAATTCTCTTTCCAGCTGATTAAGAAAATGAACTCTAGTCTTCTTTAGATATTAAATTACGGTTTCGATTATATTAGCAGTCAAATAATACATGCAGGATCATGGGTACAACACATAAGGCATGCTAGTGGGTGCTAGACTACCCGGACATGGCATAATAGTAGCTACGTACGGACTCCCGTCACCTCGTGCGTATGTGGCCCCCAAAAATAATAGCACATACTAAATTAGTTCACCTAGGGGGACAATTCCCCCTCACAAAGTTAGATAGGAGACTTACCTGGCTTCGAAGTCCCATAACCGACTTCCAAGCCTTTCCGACGACTCCAATGGATGCACAACGCCCCAAAACTACCAAATAACGGAAAAAGCAATGAATGTTTATCCTAATACTTGTAACAAATTGAAATTATATACTTCCCCAACTCCGCTCGGTGAATTGACCAAAATCCCCTCGGGCCCACGTGCTCGAAATCTGAAATTTCTCGAAGGTATATTCTACCCATAGCTTTATTAACTCAAATATACAATTTACTCTAAATTCCATGCTCAATTTCGTGGTTAAAATCCAAATACAAATTCTAGGTTTCTTCAAGATTTTTCCTAATCTTTCCTACAAGTCCCCATGTATAATCCCATGCATATAACATGTATTTAACTTAAAAACATGAAGAAATTAATTACCTTGACATTGGTGATGAATTTCCCCTCTTGAAGCCCTCCTAGAATCGCCTAAGCCATGAGAAAAATGAGAGAAATGGCCAACAATCTCGGTTTTAAAACATTCTGCCCAGCGTCACTTCCGCACCTGCGATCCTACCTCCGCACCTGCTCTCCCGCAGGTGCGACCAATCTCACGTATCTACGGCTTCCTCAGGTCCAACCCAAAATCGCACCTGCGCCCCATTCTCCGCACCTGCAGCCAAAGCCTCGCAGGTGCGGTCGCACCAGACACCAATAACTTCAGCTTTTCTCAACTTCAACTATTGATCTGTTAATGACACGGAATCCACCCGAGGCCCCCGAGACCCCGTCCAGTTATACCAACCTATTCCAAAACATAATGCGGACTTGCTCGAGGCCTCAAATCACATCAAACAACATCGAAACCACGATTCGCACCCAAATCCCAACTTTATGAACTTAGAAATTTACAACCTCTACATCTGATGCTGAAACCCATCAAATCACGTCCGATTGACCCCAAATTTCGCACACCAGTCATATTCGACATTACGGACCTGCTCTAATTTTCAGAATCGCATTCCGACCCCAATACCAAATTTTCCACTTCCGGTCGGATTTCTCCAAAAACCTTCAAATTCCTATCTTTAGCCAAATGACTTCAAAATGACCTCCGGACATCCAAATTCACTTCCCATCGTGCTACCAACTCCAGAATCACCATACGAAGTTATTACCAGACTTAAAATCCCAAACGGATATCAATATCACTAAAATTCACTTCACGCCAAACTTAGGAAATTTTTTTCAAAATACTGACTTCCACAATATACGCCGAAATGCTCCCGGGTTACCCAAAACTCGATCCAGACATGCGCCCAAGTCCGAAATCATCATACGAACCTGCATGAATCTTCAAATCGTAATTCGGAGGTCGTTTACTCAAAATTCCGATCTTAGTCCATTTCTCCAACTTAAGGCTTCTGAAATGAGAATTTTCTTTCCAAATCAACTCTAAACTTCCCGAAACTCAGCTCCAACCATGCCTACAAGTGATAATACCTGAAATGAAGCTTCTCACGGCCTCAAACCATTGAACGACGTGCTAGAGCTCAAAATGACCGGTTGAGTCATTACATTCTGCCCCACTTAAAAAAATGTTCGTCCTCGAACGTGCCAAGAACTGCTCTGGAGTTACCTGAAATCACTGTTTAACATTTCGAGCACCTGCCGTGCTACCACATCCTGGTCGAGTAAATTAGCTTGATCAAATCTGAAGATTTCTTCTCTCATCCATATACTTAGCTCAGAATTCAGTTCTACACTTGATGTTTCTCTGCTAGGCCTATTTCCATTATATAAACCCGTATCAACTACCACGCGATATACCAGAACATGACTGCATACCTTTGCTGAATTAGCACCATGCACCGCAAAATTCATCATCTAACCACAATGAAGTTCCCTGAACCTTAATAGACAAAATTCCACGAATCTGATGCTCCCAATGCACCTCATGATATATATACGCACATCCTCCTATAATGCTAACGATACCACCACAACGGAGGAGAGATGTAGAAATTCATACCCAACTGCAGAGTTAACAAATCATTGAATATCTCATCTTGACTAGAATCATCACCTCATTATGAACCTGAATAATGGTATTTATTCTTTAATATGCACTCCACATAACCTTATCGCATTGATCTCTGATCCGATAATCTCGTCTTACCCAGTATGAACTACTCAGACAACAAATCACCCCAAACATGACCCACAGCCTCACATGATACCACATCGCGCCAATAGGCCATAACTCGAACATGATAGATAAGAAATGACTCAGGAAGGGACTATACAACTCATGCAACTAATATGAACTTTTCGCAGAAAATAGGAAGTAAAACATAAGAAAAATAAATATATATTAACCCTTATCATCATCACACTGTTGCGGCGTGCAACCCGATCCAAATAACATACCCGTGGCGGCGTGCCACCCGATCCCATCATAAAACTCACATAAGGAAATATACACGGAGCTGAATTGCTCAATATTACACATTACCGAAAATCGGTCACAAGCACGCTAAGTGCATAATACCATCCTGGGGAGGCCGATAAGTGCAAAACTCAAGCACGACTGAGGTGCGATATATATATATATATATACACTCTGGATCTCAAGAGCTATCCTGCTCACATAACATCACCACTACATGGGACCTCAATACATAAAAAATTATCAAGTCGTTGCACAACTCACACGGCAAAATCAATATTACCTGAATTTGACGAAGACGAAACAACATATGCTATTCTGATAGCTTTCCATGAAAAAGCACTCTACTGAAATGAACATGCCTGGCTCATACGGAGCCCATAATCATATTTAAATCCATGCACAAACATCGAGTCTACCTTGCTCGCACCAACCTAGGCCAATAGCCTTACCTGGGTCCATATTAACCCACTTCCACAACCAAATGAACTGAACGCCTTCTAGGCATAAATTCTCGAATAAGCAATATTGCACTTCTTTATATTCAGTACATATCTTCAATCCATTAAGTGACCACATGTAACACTTGTACAATCTTCTCGTGGTTACGCTCCCACGACCTTCCACACCAGGTAACAAGTCTGCATATCCACCACTGGCCATACTACGATGTAAGACAAATCAAGAACCCATAACCAGGGTACAAAGCCTCTTCCACCGAATATCAATCTCAGGTGACACTGAAGATAACACCAACTTACTCTGAACTTTCAAATCACTTTTTCTTGCTCATCCGGGCTCATGACACCCTTGTTAACACCAAACCGCAAATCTCGATTCTTACTCCCAGTCACATACTGCTTACCGCATCTAACATGCCAATATGAGGTAGCGCAAGAATTCCATCATAACTTATGATCCACCAATAGGGTGAACGCTTCATCATATAGAGACCTTTTACATAACTTAATTCAAGAGTACCATCTCAACACACGAGTGAATTATAACAATCACCCAACATGCAAATCCTTAAGTAGTAGTCTATACCACCATAACCCTTCCAGGATCCGCCTATACCTGACAGCACATAGCACTCAAATGCTCCCACATGAAATCCATTACGACGGCCGACAAGCCCCGCACACACCGGCACAAACAACATGCATAACTTAATCACATCGAAAGAACTGATCACTGCCGTACATGTTCCATTTCAACAATGGCTAATCAATCTATCTTCTTTTAACCATCTTCAATTGCCTCAGGAATAATAGCAACTCCCTTCAACTCATAGCAAACTCAATCCTCACGCATCTCCAGTGACCTTGATTCACGAAACCATGCTGCCTAAATCCAACCCGTCTCGTAGCCTCTTGATAGTCTTTCTACAACCTGGAGTTTATTTCTCTCACCCCTCCAATACTATCCTGCATGCCGAAACATATCATAAAACACTCCAACCATCTTCCTTTTTCCCAGAAATTGCTCTGTAAAAGCTTGATTCTCGATCATACTGTTGCCTGAAGCCCTTAAACGCTTCATTCTTAACTTTTGAATTCACCAGGACCGCTATTGAGAGTCACCCACTCTGACTGGTCCCAAATACAATCAACTCCAAGGCTCTCCTAGCACATGAACAGTCTTTTCAATGAGACGCGTGACTGAGTCACTATCCTTACAACTCGCTTATTCCTTAAGCATCAATTCTGAATCTTCCAAAGCCCAACCCTGGTCCGATGGGGCCAACTTTTGCACACATTCATCAAATCCCACGCAAAATCACCATTTTCTCCTTTCCTTTAGCTGTGATAACTTGCCGACACGCTGATAATTCGCAATCCCATGATAAGACAATCATACAACCCAACTGCAGATGGTGGGACTCCCCCACTTAGCCTGAAGCCACTCCTTGCACCACTCTAGATCCCGCCGAGATACTTTCTCCTTTGTTGACATGATCTTGTTCAACAAATCCGTCCAATCCTTCCAAATTCTCTTGCCAGCATTCCCTAAATACTAAAATTCTCTATCATCATTCACACATTCCGCCTCCTACCGAATAGCCACTAGAATCCCTCGCAGAAACTTGCCAACTATGTCGCCGCTAACCTATTCACAGGAGATAACCCACCTGTGGAAATCACTCGCGGACACCTTCCAACGACGCTGGGATGCACGCTCTCTTACGACATCAATACCCCATCCTACGCCCCTCTTCATTCATCAACTTTACTAGCCCTTCCGCTACTCATGGACATCCATTAAATGCGCGCCAATATCTTCAAACTCCAAGTTGTGCTGTCGCTCCCCCACTTTGCGACTGCTTGACTTCCACTTCTTACACCTGGCCTCCTACAAATGGAACCACCGTCTAGCCTCAATTCAATATCATTCTCTGGAAACCGCATTCTTCATTACTCCTTCACCATACTCTGGCTCTATGCACCCAAAGAAACCATGACACTGACAAATTTAACACATTTTATTCGATTAATGACGACGACTTCACGTCACAGGTGCATATCCCACCTCACTTTAAGACATCAAGTCTTACTACTTTATCAACCCCAACCGGACCATTCATAATCCCAATGACTTTCCTCTGCCGGAACTAAAGTACCGAAATCTCGAAATCACACTCTGAGAATACCTCCCTTCAAACAATTCATCACCCCTAACATACAAGCAAGCATTCTATCATCATATCGACATCGCGCGATTAACCAATCGCAAGCATCATCACTACTTGAGCATAGCCTTAAGGCTTTCAGAAACACAACTTCTGAGCTGAAATAACATATTATTCTTTTACAGGGCCATAACAATAGCCCCAACCAATTACACATCGAAAAATCTCGAATTACATCCGTAGCACCATTTCAATTCCTCAAAGTTCCTGATTCATAGCAAGCACTTTGCTATGCGTAAGATTGAGTAGGAATAAACTTAGGCATAAGCATTAAAGGAATCAAATCGCACGATGAGGAATCAAGAAGGGAAGTACTCCTAACAACCCTGTAGCCTCTCGAAGATATCTACAGACGTCTCCATACCAATCCACAAGACTCTACTAGACTTGCTCATGACTCGTGAGACCTACGGGAACCTAGCGCTCTGATACCATGTTGTCACGACCCAAAATCTACAAAGGTCGTGATGGAGCCGGACACCACCGTTAGACAAGCCAAGCATTAAATAGTCAAAATAAAATCTTGTTTTAACATTTATGAAAAATCATTTCCTTTCACTTTATTACATATTAATTAAATAAAATATGTTAAGTAAAACAATGGTTTGAATATTCCATTTTAGCAAATATATCCCAACACATCCCAGAACCCGATATCACGAGTACATGAGAAATTTCTATGAATTTATACAATCATCACAAAGCTTGTCCGAAATACAAATTGGACACAGAATTTAAAATAAAGATAAATACAGTACGAGGTAGACTCTGTCAACTGCAGATCGTCTCCGGATGGTGCAGCTCGCCTAAGTCTCTAAACCAGCCATGTCACTATGAAAGTACATGTGCAATAAAAATGCACAACAAGTGTAGCATGAGTACAAAAACAACGTGTACTCAGTAAGCCGCCTACCTAACCTCAGAGAGGTAGTGACAAGAGGTCGAATTAGACACTCACTAGGGTCCAACAATTTATTTAACAGCATATGATGAAACACAGTAGGCATGTAAAGATATTAAAGCAGCAAATATATATGACACTGAAATCCAAGTAAATACTGGAAGTAAACAAACAGTTACCACTTTCTCATTTCCCCCCAAATATCTTAAATAAACAATTTCTTCTTTATTTTTCCCCAAAAATCTTATAACTTCAAAATCCATGAAAGAAACATTTAACAACTTAGCTTGCGCATACGGGATAAGAACAACCGGCCTGAGCTATCAAAATAATCATCTCTGTTCACTGCCGAGGGTCGAACGGCCCGTACCATAAGTGCACCTTTAAATAAAATAATCATGTATATGCACTGCCGAGGGTCGAACAGCCCGAACCATAAGTGCATTTTAAATTCGTTGTGGCATATGGCCTGCTCCCATGAGTGTGGGGGAAAGAGCACTCCGCTCGCGGAATGTAAATTGCGAAACGATCACTGCAGTCATGCACAATCAACAGTCCACCCCGAATACGTTGGAAAAACAAATACTCAAGTAAATGACATATTTCTCTTTTAAAAACCACAAAAATAGTGTTTAAATCCTTTCTCGAAATTCATTTGCCAATTCTAATAATATTCAATAATATCACCTTATCAAGTATACAATTATCCACTCAGGGAAACAATTCTCTTTCCAACTGATTAAGAAAATGAACTCTTGTCTTCTTTAGTTATTAAATTACGGTTTCGATTATATTAGCAGTCAAATAATACAGGTAGGATCACGAGTACAACACATAAGACGTGCTAGTAGGTCCTAGACTACCCGGACATGGCATAATACTTGCAACAAATTCAAATTATATACTTCCCCAACTCCGTTCGGTGATTGACCAAAATGCCCTCCGGTCCACGTGCCCGAAATCCGAATATTCTCGAAGGTGTATTCTACCCATAGCCTTATTAACTCAAATATACAATTTACTCTAAATTCCATGCTCAATTTCGTGGTTAAAATCCAAATACAAATTCTAGGTTTCTTTAAGATTTTTCCCAATCTTTCCTACAAGTCCTCATGTATAATCCGATGCATATAAATTGTATTTAACTTAAAAACGTTAAAAAATTACTTACCTTGACATAGATGATGAATTTCCCCTCTTGAAGCCCTCCTAAAATCGCCTAAGCCATGAGAAAAATTAGAGAAATGACCAACAATCTCAGTTTTAAAACATTCTGCCCAGCCTCACTTCCTCACCTCCAATCCTACCTCCGCACCTACGCTCCCGCAGGTGCGACCAATCTCCCGCACTTGCGGCTTCCTCAGCTCCAGCCCAAAATAGCACCTGTGCCCCATTGTTCGCACCTGCGACCAAAGCCCCGTAGGTGCGGTCGCACCAGACACCATCAACATCAGCTTTTCTGAACTTCAAATACTGATCTGTTAACCACCCGGAATTCATCCGAAGCCCCCGGGACCCCGTCCAATTATATCAACCTGTTCCAAAATATAATGCGGACTTGCTTGAGGCCTCAAATTACATCAAACAATATCAAAACCACGAATTGCACCCAAATCCCAACTTTATGAACTTAGAAATTTCCAACCTCTACATCTGATGCCGAAACCTATCAAATCACGTTCGATTGACCCCAAATTTTGTACACAAGTCATATTCGACATTACAAACCTGCTCTAACTTTCAGAATCGCATTCCGACCCCGATATCAAAATTCCCACTTCCGGTTGGATTTCTCCGAAAACCTTCAAATTCCTATCTTTAGCCAAATGACTTTCCGGACATCCGAATTCACTTCTGATCGCGCTCCAGACTCCAGCCTCAAACCTAAACTTCCCAAAACTCAGCTCCGACCACACCTAGAAGTCATAATACCTGAAATGAAGCTGCTCACAATCTCAAACTGCTGAACGACGAGCAAGAGCTCAAAATTACCGGTCAGGTCATTACACAAATAAGATTCAATTTTCGTTTTGATTGAAGCATTATATCCGTATCATAATTATGGATCCATAGCAAAAAGAATCATCGAATTTGGACATCATGTGAGGGAGTTACGCTCATTTTAGTGTCGGAGAAGAGAGTTGGTGCTAGTGTTTTCGCAGATGCGAAGTTGGGTCCGCATCTGCGGCCCCGCGGTTGCAAAAAATAGTCCGCAAAAGCAGAAATAACGGTTGGAAATGCGCATGTGCAGAGATTTTTATCACAAAAGCGAAAATCCCCGTGTATAAAAAAATCATAATGCATTCTTTTAGTATTTTGAGCATATATTGAGTTCTAGAGCTCCGATTGAGTTAATTTTTGCGGCGTTCTTATCGTCTTGTCATGAGAGTCAGTATATAAATAAAATTTTTGTATTTTAATGCGATCATAGAAGTTCATATTTGAATTAATCCATATTTTGATTGGAGAATTGGGGATTTTTATCAAAAACTTTTCGAAGGTGAGTAATTGAGTTTTGAACATCGATTCAGAGTCGGAATTGGATGAAATTAGTATGGTTGGAATTATAATTGAATGGGTTGTCAGATTTTGTGAGTTTTGTCGGGTTCCTAGGTGCGGGCCTAGGTTCGGATATTCTGCTGATTTTGTGCTTTTGATTAAAGATTCAACCTTTTTCCATTGGGATTGGTTTCTTTAACATTGTTTGATGTATTTGAGCTGTTTTTGGTTAGTTTCGAGCCGTTAAAAGGTTGGAACACGTGAGATGGCGTTGCTGGAGCATCGCCTTGGCTTGCTCGGTATTGGAATTTCCTTGTTCGAGGTATGTAACTCTTCTAAACTTAGTGTTGAGGGTATGAAACCCCGCATTACGTGTTATGTGATTAGTATTGAGGTAATGCACATGCTAGGTGATGGGCGTGTGGGCGTGCACCCTGTGAGATGGGATTCTATGGTTCCCACAACTCAGCATAGTGGCCATATTTTGTCGATATCTATGTTGTCATCATGTGATAAAGTAATTGAGCTGTCAATCATGCTAGATATCATGTTCAGACTTAATGCCGATACTGTCGAGACTCCTAGTGGTAGTTTCTTGTTGTCATTTCACAAACTTCATTGATATTTTATATTTAGTCATGTTCATGCATTCATATCACATCTCAGTCTCAGTTGTTATCTATTGATACATCATATTCTTGTTGTTGGGCTAGTTTCATGACAGTGTGAGCCCATGAGTGAGACTGGAGAGATTGATGACTAAGTAACGCCGGGGGCCTGGTTGGGAGGATATTGATACCATAGCACGTGAGTTTTCCATGCAACACGTGAGTTGTTCGTGCATATCCAGGTAGTGATATCATAGCATATGAGTTGTCCGTGCAACACGTGAGTTGTCCGTGCGAATCTAGTTATTGATATTATGGCGCGTGAGTTGTCCGTGCAGCACGTGAGTTGTCCGTGCGAATTATAGTGCTTGGGCTGTAGGATCCCCTTAGGAGTCTGAACACCCCCAGTGAGCGCAGTTGACTATAAATGTGTATGGATTGAGATGCATGGCATTTGCATGCACACATACAGACATTTGCATGCACACATACAGACATTTGCATGCACACATGACATACATGCATAGAGATGCATTTTTCCTCATGTTATATAGTATCACGTCATCCATGACTTATTGTACACATTGATATGTGGTCTTAGAGAGGTATTTTATACTTGTTATTTGCAAAGAAAATGAAACATCTTACTTACGATTTTGGGAAAAATCACAGTTTTCAAACTTACCTATATTTCGGCATTTTCGGCAAAAGATTTGAGTTCTCACTAAGATATTTGAACAACATGCCTATTTTTCTGGAACTGTGAATGAGTTATGCATTTTACTTCTGATATACTCTTTTTATTACGCTGTTGTGAACTGTTGTAGAATACTGATATTGGACCTAACCTAGTGTTAGCTCATCACTACTTTCAACCTAAGGTTAGGTTTGTTACTCACTCAGTAAATGGGGTCGGTTGTACTGATACTACACTTATGGACATTGCGTGCAGATGTCAGTTACTGTTGTTGCTGTGTTCGATAGTTGCGGGACTTAAAGATGTACCGGCATTCTTGTTGTAGCTGCCTCCTTTTTTTCAATGTAGCCTTAGATTATAAAACTATGTTTATGTACTCTTAAAATAAACTATGTATTTATTTCATTTTCTCTTTGTAAACTCTATTCGTAGAAGCTCATGATTTGTACTACCAATCCTTGAGAAATGTAATAGATCCAGATAATTTATCATGTTTAGTTCACTTGTTAGCGTGATTGAGATTGGATAGTTACTAGTTGTCTTACCTCGCGGGTTGGGTTAGGTACCACCACGACTAGCGAATTTTGCGTCGTGATAGATTGGTATCAGAGCTCTAGGTTCATAGGTTTTACAAGTCATGAGTAAGTGTCTAGTAGAGTCCTGCAGATTGGTATGATGACGTTCGTACCTATCTTCGAGAGGCTACAGGGCATTTAGATGTACTTCCCATCTTTCCTTCCTTTTCGTGCGGAATCAATTCAACTTGAAGCATAATCCTTTAAATTCCTTCCACGCATTCGTATACGCACATGAGCGCTCGGTATCAGTTGTGCATCAACGGCTTGTGATTCCATAGTTGAGATGCGAGATATGATTTTGGCATGTTGACGATAGACCAGTCTGGAGGACATGAGGCCGGGCTTTGTCTGTGGCTTGAGTACGGAGATTTTGATTTTGTGAGCACGTGCTTTTGGGACTTATATGTATGTTGGTGTCCTTATTGGTGGGATTTGTGATTGGATGACCAGGTGGTGAGTATGATTTGATTGCGAGATGTGTTCAGATTATTTGAATGTGACAAGAAGAGTTTACTTGAGATGTAGCAAGGACTATTGGGTGTTTGACTTCTGTCTTGATTTGACGTATGGCCTCAATTATGGGTGTGTTGAAGGACCTCTCACGTAGTTTAGTTGTGGAATGAAGTAGATCTTCATGTTGTGTTATGATTTAAGACTCAGGGAGATTAAGTGATTGTGTAATAGTTATGATTATGGAGGAGTATAGAGAGATATCAGTTTGAGGTTAAGCAGGTGGGGTTATCTCCTACGGGATGTCCTAATGTTGTGTGATCCCCTATGTTGTTTTGTAGCGAGTTATCCTTTACCAGTGAATCATATATGTTGCAATTTGAGTTTGGGTCGCTTATGAGAGTTAGATTGATTGCTACAAGGGTGAATGCGAGATTCAAAAATAATTTGAAGTACAGGATGGTTTGCGTTACAGGAGCTCAGGAAGGATTTAGTTGAATCTCACTGCGGTAGTATGTCAGTAATAGAGTATGGGCATTGTGAGTCATTGTGTGCTTTGATCCATGGCTTTGAGCCAAGTGGGGGAGTCTGCTATCGATGAGTTGATTGCATGATTATGTGTTGTATTGTTTTTTTTTAAGTATATTGGTGTATCAGTTATGACTGCGGGAGGTTGAGATTGAGGATGACTCAAGTAAGGAAATTTCTGGATGCGGGTTGTATTACACTCTATGGGTATATGGGAATCATAAAATAATTGAGTAGTTATTTATGAAGGATTTAGTTTACATGAAGTAGGAATTGCTCAGCTACTTAGGAGTGTGGGTTACTCCCTTGGGTGTTGGTGTGCTAATGGGGAAAAGGTCATTCGGTCCGTTGGGTCGGTTTAATTGAGATTTGAGAAGAGTGGATGACTCTCGAGAACGGTTCTAATGAATTTAGAATTATATGTAGCGATTTGGAATTTTCAGGAATTCTATATGGCTAGAAACTGAGATTTTCATTGGATGGTGTCGAGACTTGTGGCATTTTTATTCTCTTGTGTGGTGAATTTTGGTTAGGGATCGTCGTGTTTTAGCAAGGATAAGTATCAATATAAAGGCAATTTGGAAAGGAATTGGAGAAATAAGACATCTTGGTAGTAGGTTAGATCGGCATGGTAATGGATATGATCGGTTCTTTGGGTTCTTATGATGTGGGGGGTTTCTACATGTGTTTCATGGCAATGCTCTTGGGTTTTTGGTGACTGGCGTGTCTTGGTTGAGTTAAAGAGATTTAGTTTTGATGGCTTAATCATGTGCAAATGGGTTTCGAAAAAATCTCAATAGTTTCTACCACGGTTTGGGAGTATATTTCCTACTGGTGTGAGGAGCATGTGGTGTATAGTGATTTCTCCTAGATGGGGTCAAAGGGAAAGTTCTTAGCTAATTGAGTATGTATTTGTTTGTGACTACTGGAGTAGATTATGGAGTTCTTGTATTTTTCATATGATGGCATGGTATATGTGGTGTGTTGTGTAGGATTGAGATTTGCATGTGTAAGGCACGATTCGGTTTTCAAGGAAAGGTGATGAGTCCTTAGGAAGCATGGACGGTTTCATATGACTAGGTAAATGACATTACTATTTGGTATGTCTTGATGAGAGTGTACATTTCAAAAGGGGCCATCTTTTTTTATTTATGGATACTTCATTGGTATTGCGGCACTCTCCTGGTTGATCGACTGCTGATATTCGTATTTTGCTATGTGACAAGGAAGAATTATTTTCTCACGTGATGATCGTGTGTGAGATATGTGTTAAACATTCTGGCGGTGGAGTTGGGATCAAATATGGTGATTCGTATATTCTATGGATTTGGAGACTAGAGTTCTAATAAATAGGTTATTTCGTGGCTGTGGACTTTGAAGATGTGAACAAGGCTATACAGATGATAGTATGTGTTGTGATTCTGTCATTGTGGACTTTTGGAGGGTTACTTAACTATTTGTGGATGTCTAGAGCTGATTTGTGGGTTCATTGATAGGCCCAATTAGGAGGTGCATTCTACACCGAGTCGGATTGGTTGGCTCCATATTGCTATTGTTGAGGGATGTGCCATTCGGTTGTTGTTGAGTTTATTTGTGTTCTAAAATGATCTGTGAGTTACTCTTATATGCTACGAGGAGTTTCAATTCGTTAGTTATATGCACATAGGGTGCGGTTCTATTGGGGTCTTATAGCGAAATTTGAGCGAGATGAGTAATTGGGTATTGCATTATTGAAGGCATATTAGTTATGTTCTTTCAGGCTTTGTGTGGCATTGTATCGTCTTATTCCCCGTGGTTATGGTAAAGCACTTAAGGTACTTGATGTCAAATTTCATGTAGTTATTGATTTTGATCAAAGCGAATCGAGGTATATAATATGGACCAGTGTTTGGATGGGGCCACGCATCGCAACGAAGTTATGTTGAGATATGATCCTTTGTGTTGGATTCATGTGTTTTTATTTTATAGTGTGTGCTAGGACCTTAGCATGGTGTTGTGATGGTACTTGTTAAGCAGGGAGAACAGTCATCTCGTTTGAAGCATTTTCAGGGCTGAGTACATTTGGAATGTTGCTATTTGTTACACAGGTTAGCTTTAAGCTGTATTGATGTGTCATATCACTAGAGTGATTATGTTAGGTGGGAGGAGGTCATCGTACCTATAATGGGTGCTATCAGATCTAGTTGTGATATATTTTGAAGGATATTGATGCTTATCGGCTTAGAAATTTGCTATAGTCCCTATCGAAGGAGAGGGAGTTCCACAACTTGTTGATCCGAAGAATGGTTATGAGTTTCTGCGTGTTTCTTTCATCATTGGCAGTATATGAAGGTGTTAGAACGAGGCTTTGTTTTATAAGAGGTTTATTACCAGCATTGAGTTGTTTTGAGCAGTTACTGTGATTAGCAATTATCACTATGAGTATTTGAGTTTTGAGGTATCTCATGTGATTACATCTTGGATTACGAATATGGCTTGATACAACTTGTTCAGATTTATATAGTGTGTAGATGCGAGAATCTGATCTTATAGAAAATTTCGGATGTTGGAAATTGGGTTCTAAGACATATATGTTAGGTTGGATTAAGAAATTTCAGTCATGTTGAGTTATCAAACCTATATGGGATAGGGTGACGTGGGATCACCCCCGGGTATGTTCATGGTAAGGTTACACGGTGACTTAATGACTTTTGGAACAGCTCTAGGCACGTTCGAGGACGAACGTATGTTTAAGTGGGGGGAGGATGTAGCGATCCGATCGGTCATTTTGAGCATTTTCATTCCGCTCGGTTATTCGAGGGCATGAGTAGCTCCGTATGATGTATTATGGCTTTTGTGAATTGTCGATTTTGGTTTTCAGGTTATTCGAAATTTTTTTGAAAGAATGATTCTCAGCTAGAAGTCTTAAAGTTGAAAGGTTTGACCAAGTTTGACTTTTTAGTATTTGACCTTGGATTGGAATTCTGATGGTTCTGTTAGCTCCGTTAGGTGATTTTGGACTTAGGAGCGCGTCCGGATTGTGATTTAGAGGTCCGTGGTTGAATTTGGCGTGAAATGGCGAAAGTTGAAATTTTGAAAAGTTTGACCGGGAGTGGACTTTTTGATATTAGGGTCAGATTTTGATTCCGAAGTTGGAGCAGTTCCGTACGGTCAAATGTGACTTGTGTGCAAAATTTGAGGTCAATCGGACGTGATTTGATAGGTTTCGGCATCAGTTGTTGAAGTTTGATGTTTCAAGTTCATTGATTTCGAATTGAGGTGTGATTCGTCGTTTCGATGTTATTTTTTGTGTTTACAGGCCTCGAGTAGGTCCGTGTTATGATATGAGACTTGTTGGTATTTCGAACAGGGTCCCGAGAGGCTCGGGTGAGTTTCGGATAGGTTTGAGTTGTGTTTGGCTCATTTTTTATGTTTCGATGTCGTTTCTTCAAGCATAAATGGTACCACATTAATAAAATAAGATCCAATTTCTGTTTTTATTGAATCATTAGATCCGTATTGTAATTACGGAGCCATAGCAAAAAAATCGTCAAATTTGGACATCGTATGAGGGAGTTATGCTTATTTTAGTGTCGCTGTAGAGAGCTGGTGCTGGTGTTTTCGCAGATGCGAAGTTGGGTCCGCATCTGCGGCCCCGCAAGTGCAAGAAATGGTCTGCAAAAGTGGAAATGACAGCTGAAAATGCGCAGGTGCGGAGTTTTTATCGCAGAAGCGAAAATCCCTGTGTATAAAGAAAATCAGACTGCATTCTTTTGGTATTTTGAGCATATCTTGAGTTCTAGAGCTCCGATTGAGGTGATTTTTGCGGCGTTCATCTCATCTTTTCATGAGGTTCATTATCTAACTAAAATTTTTGTATTTTAATATGATCACAGAATTTCATTTTGATTGGAGAATTTTTTATTTTTACCAAAAACTTTTCTAAGGTGAGTAATTGAGTTTTGAACATCGATTCGGAGTCAGAATTGGATGAAATTAGTATGGTTGGACTCATAATTGAATGTATTGTTGGATTTTGTGAGTTTTGTTGGGTTTCGAGGTACGGGCTTGAGTTGGGCTATTTGGCCGATTTTGGGCTTTTGATTAAAGATTCGACCTTTTTCGATTTGGGTTGGTTCCTTTAGCATTGTTTGATGTATTTGAGTTGGTTTTGGTTAGTTTTGAGCCGTGCAGAGGTCGGAACGCACGAGATGGCATTTTTTGAGCATCGCTTGGCTTGCTCGGTATTAGAATTGGCTTGTTCGAGGTAAGTAACTCTTCTAAACTTAGTGTTGAGGGTATGAAACCCCGTATTACATATTATGTGATTGGTATTGAGGTAAGTGACATGCTAGGCGATGCGCGTGTGGGCGTGCACCTTGTGAAATGGGACTCTATGGTTCCCACGGCTCAGTACAATTGCCCTATTTTGTCTATATTTGTGTTGTCACCATGTGATAAAGTAATTGAGCTGTCAATCATGCTAGATATCATGTTTAGACTTTATGCCGATATTTTCGAGCCCCATAATGGTCGTTTCTTGTTGTAATTTCACAGACGTCACTGATATTTTGTATCCGGTCATGTTCATGCATTCGTATAATATCTAACTCTCAGTTGTTATCTATTGATACACAATATTCTTGTGGTTGGGATAGTTTCATGCCACTGTGAGCTCGTGAGTGAGACTGGAGAGATTGATGACTGAGTAAGGCCGGGGCCTGGTTGTGAGGATATTGATACCATAAAATGTGAGTTATCCGTGCAACACATGAGTTGTCCGTGCGGATCCAGGTATTGATATCATAGCACGTGAGTTGTCCGTGCGGATCCAGATATTGATATTATGGCACGTGAGTTATCCGTGCAGCACGTGAGTTGTCCGTGCGGATTATAGTGCTTGCGCTGTAGGAGCCCCTCCGGGGTTTGAACACCCCTAGTGAGCGCAGTCGACTATAAACGTGTGTGGACGAGATGTATGGCATTTGCATGCACACATGACATACAGACATTTGCATGCACACATGACATACATGCATATAGATTCATTTTTCCTCATGCTATATAGTATCACATTATCCATGACTTATTATACACATTGATATGTGGGCTTAGAGAGGTATTTTATACTTGTTATTTGAAAATAAAATGAAACATCTTACTTAGGATTTGGGAAAAATCATAGTTTTCAAGCTTACCTGCATTTCGGCATTTTCCGCAAAAGATCTGGAACTGTGAATGAGTTGGGCATTTTACTTTTGAGATACTCTTTTTATTACTTGTATTACACTGTTGCGAACTGTTGTAGAATACTGGCAGTGGACCCGGCCTAGTGTTAGCTGGTAACTACTTTCAACCTAAGGTTAGGTTAGTTACTTACTCGGTACATGGGGTCGGTTGTACTGATACTACACTTTTGCACATTGCGTGCAGATGTCGGTTGTTGTTGTTGCTGTGTTCGATGGTTACGGGACTTTAAAATGTACCAGCGTCCCTGTTGTAGCTGCCTCCTTTGTTCGGGGTAGCCTTAGATTATAAAACTCTATTTTTGTTCTTTTCAAACAGACTATGTATAAATTTCATTTTCGCTTTGTAAACTCTATTCGTAAAAGCTCATGATTTGTACTACCAGTCCTTGGGAAATGTAATAGATCTAGATAATTTATCCTGTTTAATTGACTTGTTAACGTGATTGAGACTGGATAGTTACTAGTTAGCTTACCTAGCGGGTTGGGTTAGGTGCCATCACGACTAACGGATTTTGGGTTGTGATATGAAAATGCAGTGAATGGTTGTAAACCGATTTCTATTTTCAGGATTATACGTTCCTCTCTTTCTCAAATAGTATAACATAATATCAATGTGTTGCAAAAAAATAAATGACATAATTTCTCAATACAACAGACAATTTAACTATATTTTTTAAACAAAGTTTATACAGATATCGAAAAGAACATAAAAGTTCAGCTTATAATTATATGCTGGGGTATGAGTGTACCGTGTTGTTCAGGATTTGTCCAGGATGTGCCAAAATATAAAACCGATTCTTTTTATGAACTTTCTCCACTCCAAGATCAAACCACAGGTTGAGCAGGTTATCTTTTATAGTATAAGGTTCCTTCTTCCTATTTAAAGAAATATAAAGTACAATTAATATGTAGTTGCAATTGAAAATTGATAAATTTTATGCCCTCGATAATATGAAAAAAGTGTAGAATTGTCACGACCCCAAATTCACTAGTCGTGATGTCACCTAATCCGATCCGCTAGATAAGCCAACTAATAACTATCAAATTCCAATAATACTAACAAGACAATAAAGTAAAGGAATTATCTAAATCTTATACATTTCCCAAGGACTGGCAATACAAATCATGAGCTTCTAAGATTAAATTTTACAAAGTTGAAATGAAATAAATACATAGTTTGTTTGAAAAATACATAAACAGAGTTTTATAGATCTAAGGCTACCACGAACACAGCAACAGCATCAGCCAACGTCTACATGCAAGGTGCAGAAGTGTAGTATGAGTATAACCGACTTCATGTACTCAGTAAGTAACAAACCTAACCTTAGGTTGAAAGTAGTGACAAGCTAACACAAAGGTCGGTCCAAATACCAATATTTCCATAACAATTCATAAAAGCATCGTACAAGTAATAAAAGGGGTATCTAAGAAATAAAATGCTCAGCTCGTTCACAGTTCCATAAAACAAGCATGATTTTCATGTATCTCAGTGAAAACCCAAATCTTTTACCGAAAATGCAGAAAATACGAGTGAGTTTGAAAACTGTGATTTTTCCCAAAAATCCTTTCAACAATAAGTAGAATGTTTCATTTTCAGATAGCATGAGGAAAGTACGTCTCTATGCCTACATGTCAAGATACAGGTAAAATCATAAATGTCCCAAAGCTGGGTAGCAAAAGGAAATATATCTCAAGCACGCATGACAAATGCAATGCATCTCGATGATGAGCTCATGTACTCACACTCTCAGAGTACTCAATCTCGGTGTCTCACATTCTCCCTCATATGCTCAATGCTCAGCACACTAAATCACTCAGCGCTGTACAATACCCGCTGTGGTGTGCTGCCTGATCAACATATATATAATCGACTGCCCTCACTGGGGGTGTGTAGACTCTGGAGGGACTCCTTCAGCCCAAGCGCTATATCGTTGTGGTGTGCAGCCCGATCCAATCATATAAGTAGCCATAAGGCTCGTGGAAACGTGCAGCCCGATCCATATACATAAATAGCCATAAGGCTCGTTGCAGCGTTCAACTCGATCCATATACATAAATAGCCACAAGGCTCGTTGCAGTGTGCAGCCCGATCCATATACATTCACATAGCTCACAGCTTGGCACTCAGTCACTAACCTCTCTAGTCTCTCGGGCTCTCCTATATCATACAAATCAGCCCAAAAAAAGATAATAACAAGTATCAACAAGAAACAAGAGGAGACAGAGATATGATACGCAAGTAAAACTATGGTTGAGTACAAGACAACAAATAGCAGCTAATTCAACAAGTACACAACCATTGTGGATCCCAACAGTGATATTGTATGGCCTAAGCATGGTTCATAACATGAATGGAAATCAAATTTCTAGAAGACCGAGGGAACAAGTAATTAACAATAATCTATTTGACTTTACAGTCTCACGGGAAGGACCAAGACACAATCCCCCACAGTTCACGCCCACACGCCCATCACCTACCATGTCCGTCACCTCAATACCAATCACATAACACATATTTCAGGGTTTCATACCTCTAACAAGCCAATACCAATACCGAGCAAGCCAAGCGATGATCCAATGATGCCATCACGCGAGTAACGACCTCCGAACATCTCAAAACTAGCCAAAAGCAACTCAAATACATCAAATACAACCCAAGAAAACAATTCCAAATGATAAAGATCGAATCCTAAATCAAAACCCAAAACCGATCAAAAATCACACCCTGGCCCGCGTCTCAGAACCCAACAAAACTCACAAAATTTGACAACCCATTCAATTACGAGTCCAACCATAGTAGTTTCACTTAAATCCGACTCCAATTCGATGTTCAAAACCCAAAAATTCATATTAGGAAACTTTAGGCCGAAACCCCCCCAATTCCCTCTTTAAATTCATCAACAAATTGCTGAAAATGGAGATACATTCATGATATATAACCAAAACCGAGTAGAGAACACTTACCCCAATTCATATGGTGAAATTTTCTCCAAATATAGTCTCAATCCGAGTCCCACATCTCAAAATATGAAGAAAAGACCAAGACCCTCGATTTATAGCTTCTGCCAGCATTATCTCACATGCGGCACATTAGCCGCTTTTGCGGCGTCGCTTCTGCGACATAACCTTATCTTGTGCAAAATCAGCTGAGGACTCGGCCCTCGCACCTACGGACAACATACCTGCTTCTGCGACATAGAAGGTGCGAGCTACCATCTGCACCTGTGAAACATCGCTTCTGTGCTCCATCACCTCGCACATGCGCATCCGCATATGCGCCCGAATCTACAACCAAATGAACTGAACGCCTTCTAGGCATAAATTCTCAAATAAGCAATATTGCACTTCTTTATACTCCGTCCAAATCTTCAATCCATTAAGTGACTACATGTCACACTTATGCAATCTTCTCGTGGTTACACTCCCACAAACTTCCATACCAGGTAACAAGTCTACACCTCCGCATCACCGACCACACTAATACTGCAAAACACATCAAGAACCCATGACCAGGGTACAAAGCCTCTTTCACCGAATATTGATCTCAGGTGACACTGAAGATAACACCAGCTTACTCTGAATTTTCAAATCACTTTTTTTCTTGCTCATTCGAGCTCATGACATTCTGGTTAACATCGAACCGCAATCTTGATTCTTACTCCCGGTTACATACTGCTTACCACACCTAACATTCCACTATGAGATAGCGCAAGAATTCCATCATAACTTCTGAACCACTAATAGGGTGAACACTTCATCATATAGAAACCTTTTACTTAACTCAATTCAAGAGTACCATCTCAACACAAGAGTGAGTTCTCACAATCACCCAACATGCAAATCCTTAAGTAGTAGTCTTTACCACCATAACCCTTCTGGGGTCCGCCTACACCTGACACGCCATATCACTCGAATGTTCCCACATGAAATCTATTACGACGACCGACAAGCCCCGCACACACCGGCAAAAACCACATGCATAACTTAATCACATCGAAGGAACTGTTCACTGCCGTAAATGTGCCATTTCAACCATGGCTAATCAACCTATCTCCTTTTAATCATCTTCAATTGCCTCAGTAATAATAGTAACTTCCTTCAACTCATAGAAAACTCAACCCTCACTCATCCCGAGTGACCTTGATTCACGAGACCATGCTGCCTAAATCCTGCAACCTGTTTTTCTATAATCCGGAGTTTATTTCTCTCACTCCTCCAATACTACCCTGCATGCTGAAAATAACATAGAACACTCCAACCATTTTCCCTTTCTCTGAAATTATGCTGCAAAAGCTCAATTCTTGATCATACGGATGCCTTTAACCCTTAAACGTTGCATTCTTAACTTTGAATTCACTAGGACTGCTATTGAGAGTCACCCACTCCGACTGGTCCCGAATACAATCAACTCCAAGGTTCTCCTAGAACATGAATACCCTTTTCAATGTAACACGTGACTGAGTCACTAACCTTACAACTCACCTATGCCTTAAGCATAAATTCTGAATCTTTGAAAGGCTAACCCTGGTCCAACAGGGCCAACTTTTGCACACATTTATCAAATCCCACGCACAATCACCATTTTACTCCTTTCCCCTTAGCTTAAATAACTTGCCAACAAACCGACAATCTACAACCATATGATAACACAATCCTGCAACCCAACTGCAGGTGGTGGGACTTCCCCACTTAGCCCGAAGCTACTCCTTGCACCACTCTAGACCCTGCCGAGATCCTTTCTCTTTTGTTAACATGATCTTGCTCAACCAATCCGTCCAATTCTTCCAAATTCTCTTGTTAGCACTCCCTAAATACTCAAATTCTCTAGCATCATTCACACATTCTTCCTCCTACCGAATAGCCACTAGAACCCCTCACAGAGACTTGCCAACCACACAACTGCTAACCTACTCACAGGAGATAACCCACCTGTGGAAATCACCAACTGACACCTTCCAACGACGTCGTACTACACACCCTCTACAAAACTAATATCCCATCCTAAGCCTGTTCTCATTCACCAACTTTACCAATCTGTCCGCTCTTCCTTGACATCTACTATATGCGCTACAACATCTTCAGATTCACGCCACATTGCGTCATTCTTCATTCCTAATGACTCCTCCATGTTATACCCAACCTTCCGCCGAAATAACCCACATTTCAACTTAAGCTTGTAGACCCAATCACCATCCACTAAAACTCTGAAACCTTCCCTCAAGGTAGGCAGCTATCTTACCACTAAACTTGTGCTATGCTTCCACTCTCCCCGTTGTTAATCTCATTCCTTTAAATAACTTCCTGATTTCCGTTCCTTACACCTGGCCTCTTAGAAAAGGGAACCACCGCCTAGCACTTCTCACGTCTTCCTTCGTCGTATGTTGCCCAATTGCTGCCTTAATTCAATATCACTCTCTGTAGCTCTTAATCCATCAGTTCTCCACGACTTCAAACTCTCCAAAGATCATTTATCTCGAGTTGCCTTCATTAGAATTAATTATTTAGTCCTGAACCACCACGCACCACGATCTCTAACAACCGCTTCTTCAATACTACTTCACAACACTCTATCCTAATGCAACCGAAGAAACCATATCACCGACAGACTTAACACATTCCATTCGGTTAATGACAACTATTTCACATCACAGGTGAATATCCCACCTTACTTGAAAACACCAAGTCTTACTACTTTATCAATCCAAAACCTGACCATTTATAGTCCAAATGCATTTCCTCTGCCGGAACTAAAATGCTGCAATCTCGAAATCATGCCCTGAGAAGACCTCCATTCAAGCCATTCATCAGCCCCAACATATGGGCAAGCATCCTATCATCCTATCGACATTGCGCGATAACCAATCGTAAGCATCATCACTACCTGTGCATAGCCTTAAGGCTCTCAGAAACACAGCTACTGAGCTGAAACAACATATTATCCTTCTGCAGGGCCACAACAACAACCCCAACCAATTCACATGAAAAACATCTCGCATCATATTTGTAGCACCATTTCAATTCCTCAAAATCCCGATTCATAGCAAGCGCTTTGCGACACGTAAGATGGAGTAGGAATAAGCATAGGCATAAGCCTCAAAGGAATCAAATCGCACGATGAGGAATCAAGAAAGGAAGTACTCCTAACAACCCTGTAGCCTCTCGAAGATAAGTACAGACGTCTCCATACCGATCCGCAAGACTCTACTAGACTTGCTCATGACTCGTGAGACCTAAGGGAACCTAGTGCTCTAATACCATGTTGTCACGACCCCAAATCTATTAAGGTCGTGATGGCGCCGGAAACCATTGTCAGGCAAGCCAATCATTAATTAGTTGAAATAAATTCCTGTTTTAATATTTTTGAAATCATTACCTTTAACTTATTACGAAATAACTAAACAAAATTCGTTAAGTACATATGATAGTTTAATATTCCTTGTTTTTTATAAAATACATCTCATACACATCCCAGAACCCGGTGTCACTAGTGCATGAGGATTTTCTAAGAATTTATACAATCATTACAAAGCTTGTTCGAGATACAAATTGGACAATGGAATGTAAAACAAAATGAATACAATACGAGGAAGACTCTGGCAACTGCGGATCGCCTCCGGATGATACAGCTCGCCTAAGTCTCCAAACAAGCCACATCGCTGTGAAAGTACCTGCGCAATAAAAATGAACAGCAAGTGTAGCATGAGTACGAAAACAACGTGTACTCAGTAAGTCTCCCGCCTAACCTCAGAGAGGTAATGACGAGAGGCCGAATTAGACACTTGCTAGAGGTCAATTTAGTATATTCAAGTGAGACACTAAGCATGAATGTCATAGACAACTTATTAAAATGAGGAATAAATAATATCAACTCCTTCCACATTTAACACTTTAAATCTTCATCATTTCAATTGACAATTTAAATTATAATCAGGGATAAGAAACATCAGACTTATTTCAATTTTACACATCAATTCTCCTTCCTCATAACTGGCCATTAAAACTTCCTTAGGCCGATAAACATGTATAAATCACAGCAAATACGCAGTAAATATCATGCGCAAGCAATGCCAAGGGTCGACGGCCCGAACCAACATAAACATAAACTGTGCACTGCCGAGGGTCGAACGGGTCGAACCATAGATGCATCTATTTTCCCGCTCGCGAATCAATCATGCGACGTGGTCAACATAATAATAATAAGGCTAACCTGCTCGCGAATCATACCTGCGACTGACGTGCTCATATGTACACGTATTCACATAATAAATCCGCATTTTTATCAAGAAAACAGCTTCTCGGGAAATGATAAAATCCTCTTAAAGGAACACGAAAATTAGCATTTAAGTCTTTGTTTTGAAACTCATTTGCCAAGTTTAACAATATTCAATAATATAACCTTATCAGCTTTACAATTGTCCACGGAGGAAATCAATTCTCTTTCTAGATGATTAAGAAAATGAACTCTAGTCGTCTTAGATATTCCATTACTATTTCGATTATATTAGCGGTCTAATATTACTGGCAGGATCATAGATACAACATGTAAGGCATGCTAGTGGGTCCTAGACTACCCGTACATGGCATAATAGTAGCTATGCACGGACTCCCGTCACCTCATGCGTACATAGCCCCCGCAGATAGTAGCACATACTTAAATAATTCACCTAGGGGGACAATTCCCCCTCACAAAGTTAGAAAGGAGACTTACCTCGCTCCGAAATCCCATTACTGGCTTCCAAGCCCTTCCGATGACTCCAATGGATGTACAACGCCCCAAAACTACCAAATAACGGGAAAAGCAATGAAAATTCATTCTAATACTCGTAACAAATTCAAATTATATACTTTCCCAACTCCGTCAGTGAATTGACCAAAATTCCTTCGGGGCCACGTGCCTGGATTCCGAAATTTCTCGAAGATATACCCTACCCATAGTCTTACTAACTCAAATATACAATTTACTCTAAATTCCATGCTCAAATTCGTGGCTAAAAATTCAAATACAAATTTCTAGGTTTACTTCAAGATTTCCCAATTTCCTACTAATTTCTATGTCTAATCCCATGCATAAACCTTGTATTTAACTTAAAATCATGAAGAAATTACTTAGCTAGTAATGCATGGTAAAAATCCCTCTTGAAGCTCTCCTAAAATCGCCCCATCCATGAGAAATATGAGAGAAATGACCAACAATCTCGGTTTTAAAACATTCTGCCCAGGCCATTTTTCGCACATTTGATAAACTCTTCGCACCCGCACTTCCGCAGGTGCGCCCAAGAGCCCGTACATGCGGCTTCCTTCTCCTCCAGCCGGATCCGCACCTGCGACCCATTGTTCGCATTTGCGCCTTTGCAGGTGCAGAAATTTCATCGCACCTGCGCTCCCAGCCAAGCCAGCAAATCTTCGCACCTGCAGGGCCATAGCCGCACCTGCGGCCATATCCTCGCAGGTGCGGTCACACCTGACACCAGCATCCCAGCTCCTCTTCTAACTTCAAATTTGATCTGTTAACCACCCGAAATCCACCCTAGGCCCCCGGGACCCCGTCCAATACACCAAACTATTCCAAAACATAATGCGGACTTGGTCGAGGCCTCAAATCACATCAAACAATGCCGAAATCACGAATCGCACTAAAACTCAAACTTTATGAACTTGAAATTTCAAACTTCCACCTCCGATGTGGAAACCTATCAAATCACGTCCGATTGACCCCAAACTTTGCACACAACTCATATTCGACATTACGGACCTTCTCCACTTTTCGAAATCGCATTCCGACCCCGATATCAAAATTTCTACTTCCGGTCCGATTTCTCAAAAACCTTCAAATTTCTATCTTTAGCCAAATGACTTCAAAATGACCTACGGACATCCGAATTCCCTTCTGATCGTGCTCCCAATTCTAGAATCACCATATGGAGAAATTCCAAGCCCGAAATCATCATACAAACCTACAAGAACCTTCAAATCTAGATTCGAAGGTCGTTTACTCAAAATTCCAATCTTGGTCAATTTCTCAAACTTAAGGCTTCTGAAATGAGAATTTTCTTTCGAATTTGACTCTGAACTTCCCGAAATAAACCTCCGACCATGCCTACGAGTCATAATACCTGAAATGGAGCCGTTCATGACTTCAAACCGCTGAACGACGCGCTAGAGCTCAAAACGATCGGTCGAATCGTTACAAGAATCTAACCTCTTTGCACTCGTGTCGATACCTAAATATAACAACTTATTGATTCTTCCAACAAATAATAATTAACATAGTCGCCAATAACCCCAATAAATGATTCTTGATGTTGAAAATTGGAGGAGGTCCAATAGAAGTGCTTCCACCAGAACTGAAATAAGGGAGAAAGACGGATCTATCATGCTTTCCAGGAACCCTTATTCTTGCTTGCTGTACAGGGTTTGTTTCATCTTCAATAACCTCGTCGAACTTAACTATTTATGAGAAGTTCTTGGGCAGCTCAAAATCATCAAGTAGACATAGAATCATTGTCCAAGTCAGCTATATTGATGAAGTCGACTAGTTCACCTACGAAGTTAAAAACAAAAGAATAACATTATATTTTTCTTGTATCAGATATGTTGGAAAATTATAAATTGTAAGTTGTTTTTTCAAAAATTATCTTGTAATAATTAATACCACTGAAATCATTGTTACAATCCTCTCCTGATGGGAAATATTTGCTTCTTGAATTAGAGAATGCAAGCGAATAGTCTCTTTTCATTGAAATGCTCTCCTTGTATGGCAACATTTTCATCCTGATTTGGAGAGTCCAAATGCACATTTTCCTTCTCTGTCACAACAAATGTATACAATGAACGAGAATTGTAGATAATTTGTAATAAACAGAAATAAATTATAGATAAATTATAATTAAGTTATAGTTAATTTGTTGGAATAATCTCATGTAGAATGTAATATGTATTGTAAAATATATAGAAAAAGTATGTTCATACCTGCAGTTTCTTTCTTCAATGCCTCTTGAAATTGGGAAGATAAGTCAACACCTATTGGATATGATACATGAACATTATCCTCTTTTTGAATGTCCATGGCCTGTATCTACAACAATAATTGGAAACATAATGTAGACTATTTATTGATAATTTAGTAATATGTTTAACCTATGTAAGACATGTCATCAAATTGTGTTAAAATTATTAAATAACCTATTTTAGTGTTGATGCCTAACACTTATTTAGCACTACTGCCATGATGATGTCGTATGTTCTTTACTTTGTAATGCTTATCATTTTTTTCAGAACTGCCACTAAACTGCAAGCAGAATTTCAAAGGCTATATAAATTATGAATGCTAATATAAACATAAACAAGGTAAAAATATTTTCCAAAATGACTATATTTTGAATGAAACATTAGCATCGATGTTAGTATCCTGTTAACTATTTAACACAGTCTTGATGGAATCATTTAATAGCTCTCGAATGCTACCCAGTTCTTAAAAACCTAGAAAATCAAAAAAAGCTTAAAATGTATCTAACAATAAGAGGCTTACATATATATATAAAGAAGCCTAAAAATCAATAATTAGGTATACCTCTTTGATGAACAATCCAAACTCTGAACCGACCTAAAGATAAAAATAAAAAGAGTTAAAGAAATATTTGTCATAACATAAATTACAGAAACCAGCTAGGTGTTGATACCTAATTTTTTCCAAAATATATTTAAAATTACATATATACCTTCATAATCATGCATTAATAGAAATTGGTGTTTTTACATAATTTTTTCTACATTTTTATAAATTTGTCCAGTATTTTATTTTCAATAAATAATTACAAAATTTCATCACAAATGATTTCAAAATTATTTCTTGATTTAATTTACAATTTATGGTCCTATTAAGGCCAAATTATGCCATAAAAAGCCAAATTGGCACCTTTTGGCTATAATTGCAATAACTTTGCAATTATAGCCCATGCATATAATTTTATACTATTTTTTTACCAGAAATTAGTCCTTTATATTTTTAAATACCAAATAATCATTTTTTTAATTATTTCCATGCATAGAATTCTTTTTTTATTAGAAATTATGTTATAAATTATTTCGACTAATTTAATTCGGGTATTTAAC
Organism: Nicotiana knightiana; assembly: GCA_005239525.1. NCBI lineage: Eukaryota > Viridiplantae > Streptophyta > Magnoliopsida > Solanales > Solanaceae > Nicotiana > Nicotiana knightiana. The sequence continues at coordinate 32,837 of ML432982.1, forward strand.
AAATGGCCTATTTCTATTTCAATTATATCCTAAATTATAGCCAGCCCAAACACCTTATTACATTGGCCCAAAGACACCCAAGACCAAACCTATATCCTACCCGACCCAACANATGCGTAACCCTAGCTTCCCCTCATCGTTGCTTGCTCGCCATTAATAATGGTGGCTCGTCGTCGCTCCTAGAAAACATATTTTCATAGCAATTAGTATTTTCCTATAATTTTACCATATTTTTATTAATTTATTTTAATTCATCCAGTGTTTTTATTTCTAATAATTAATTATAAAATTGCATTACAAAAATTTCAAAAGAATTTCTTAATTTAATTTATTATTTAGGATCCTATTAAGACCAGATTATTTTACAATCAGCCAAATTGGCATTATTTGGCTATAATCGCAATACCTTTGCAATTATGGCCTAATTATATGTTTTACGCCATTTTACTCAGCAAGTAGTCATTTGTATTTTTAAATACTCGTTAATCATGTTAATTTAATTTTATTAAGCATCAATTTCATTTTTATAATTATCTGCTATTTTTATAAATTATTTATCTATTTTTAATTGGGTATTTATTAGTTAGCCACTATTATTTAAATTCTAGCCTAATTAATCCGGACCCCTAACCCAATTAATTAGCCCAAATAACCAAGACCATTCCTCACAAAATACCCGGCCCAATCCCTCATTCGATCTGAGCTGTTGATTAATTCAAATCAACGACCCATATTAATCCCGACCATATTTAACTCTAAACGACTACCCCCATCTCTCATTTCCCCCTCTCATTAAACTTATCTGTCTGTCTGAATCCTCTCACCTCTCTCTCTAAACTCTCCCTCTACTGAGCCCTTGTCTACCCTTCTCCGGCCACCTCTTCGCCGAAAACCATGGAGGCTTCACCTCTCACCAGCCTTATGACTCCATCCTTTGCCTTGTGTCACCGTTTGGGGGTTCTCAAGTGAACTAGAGGCGGTTCGACTCCCATCTCCGGTCTCATGCCATATTTTCGGCCATCTATGGCCGTTCGAGTAAGATCTATCACCCTCCGGTTAAAAGCCGGTAAGATTTTGGGTTTTCTTCTTATTCTCTAGGTTTTCTCTGGAAACCCTAACCTTAGATCCTCTAATTTCTTTAGATCTGTAACAAATCTGTGTATATTATGAGGTTTATACATGTTTTCTTCAAAGATCTTCTCGTTTCCTAAAACGATTCTTCACCTTTTAAAACTAGGGTTTCGGGATCCTTTTTAAAAACAATTCTTTTCCTAATTTCCTAGCATTATCTTGTGATTTTTTACCATGTTTAAACATCATCTGAGCTTTTTCCTTTGTTCGATTCCTCTGTTCTTAAAAGCCCTAAATTTCTGGGTTCAATGTGTGAGTCTGAGTTTATTTTGCAGTATTGTTTACCTGTTCTAGCATGCTACTGTACTTTCGTGTATATTCTATGTGTTCTTGTGATTTCTCGCTCTATAATCACTGTTAGGGTTTCTGATTCTTTATCGCTTATGCCTAAACCATGCTTGTCTAACTGGTTCCTTTAATTACTTGCTATTTTCTGGGATGAATCCTTAGTTTCATGATTAGGGTTTTGCTTTTTTCTTAGTATATCATATTTCGTTTAAATCGATACTGTTTTAGCATTTTGAATCTCTGAATAAGTATGTTTAGTGCTTTATTTATTTTTCACATCATACTCTCTACTGATTTTCCAGTATTTCCCTAAAATTGTGATATTTTACTTTGAGTAATATTGATTGCCTGACTTTGAGTATTTCCTTATTTGTGTGATATTTCCTTGATTGATACTGATTCCCTGGATTTTCTTGTTGATTTCCAGAATTATCTCTTGCCTTAATTCTATGAATAAACCTGATGTCAATTAGTTCTTATACACTTACCTTAATTATGATATTCTGTATTTAGTCTTAATCACATGCTCTATACTTTTACTACTACTTATATGTTAAAATCAGCTTCTCAATTGATTTCTTTCCTTGTTTATAACTGTTTGTTATCATTGAACATTGAGTCCTTAATTAAAGGGAGTACTTATAATAATTGGATTCTAATTAGAGTTTATTTCTATAATTATGATAAACTATTACTGGTTACCTTATTTGCTACCTTCTTTCAAACTATATATACTCTCTGCTTTTCATTAACAAAGACACGAACAATACACTGCTCTAAACTCTCTTACACACACACTACTGCTCTATTGTTCTATTGCTCTACTGCTACTGCTCTACTGTTCTATTGCTCTAGTGCTACTGCTCTACTGTTCCATTGCTATACACACTACTGCTCTACTGTTCTATTGCTCTACACATTACTGCTCTACTTCTCTTCACTTTATTTCTCTCCACTTTGCACTCATTCTTTCATTCAACTGGTATGTTTTCAGTTTAAGTTTACAACATCAAAAACAACATGCCTCTTTTAATATTGCAATTCCTTTTGTTTCTATTATGCTTATACTTGTGGTTCTGTTGTGTACCTTGCAATTAGCATGCCAATTTGTTATTTTACCAATGTGATTATCCTTTTCCATTTAGGTTCAGCATGTTTTACTGCCTTCTTATATGTTTCACTTGGACACTGCCTTACCCCTGATCCCCAGCACACTATAAGCATGTATTTGTGTCACTTAGTTACATGTAATTCTGAACATATGTTGTAACCCTTTCCCTGGACCTGTGTGTAACTCTGTTTGTTACGTACTTCCTCTTTGGCATCCCTCAATATGATTCCGTTAAGTTTCTGGACTGAACATCTTTATGAAAACTGTTCTGTGGTTGTTAAGGTTCTATGATACCTTAGTATTAACTTGTATGCAAATCTGCTTCATGAGCAGCCTACTTGTCCCCAATCCCTTATTCCATGTTTGTGACTACTCCCCTATACTATACATGCTGGTGTGGTTCTGAGTTGTGGATTTTCCTAATCCCTTTCTTTCAAACTGTTTTCACTAAAAAGCAAAATCTTCAGTTCTCCAAAAACATATTTCAAACTACTCATTTTCAAATTATTTTCCAACTCAACTCTTTCAAAACTATGTCAAGCGCTCTCACTATACTCCTAGACCTTTAAGTTCTGCCCCCCCCCCCNAGGCTGTCCATTCCACACTGCACTTACTCAATTTGGTTATGAAAATGTGGGTGTGAGCACTACCCGGGATCCCTTGAGATCCTTAGGGAACTCTGACACACTTGGATTTATATGAAAGGTTGTGGACTAATGGCAATGAGGATTTTAGAGATTCTGGGCCTATCAGTAGGCTCCCTATATTATAACTTCTTCTTTTCATTATCCAGTTATGTAATTCATGCAAATGGCCTATAATAATTGTTGTAAACAACTCTTTGGGGATGGATGGTGGAAAAAGAAGGGGTGACTATGCATGCTTTAGCTATTAAAAGGGGTAGAAAGCATGTTATTAGGTTTATATTCCTACTTGCACAATAGAAACTATGCTTAGGACTCATTTCATGCATTAGAGATCATGTTCCCTAGGATTTACGCTCACTGTTTTCAGCATGTCCATCTCACTATCATATCACTTAGAAAATCCTATGTTAAAAGATGTGTTAATAACCAGTACTTTACAATTATGCTCTACGCTGCCATGTATACTTAGAAATCTTGTCCCTAGGATAACACTAACAAACTGTACTCTTGCATATTCTTAAATCGCGCATAATGTTGTGAGTATTTAGAAATCATGCTTAGAACTCTGCATATGCATCATTCTGCATCCCTACCTGTGCATTAGATACCATATTTTAGGATTTCATTCATACTCTCTTAACAACACCTAGTCTAACTACTACTACATGTTATTTTATACCTACTTAAGCCTTAGGAAATCAGTTAAAGAAATAAAATCAGAACTGTCCTTTGTGATTAGTGTTCAACTGTCAGCATGTTTAAAACCAATAGGCAAGCCTGATTAAGAATTCCTCTCTGAGTTATGTAATAAATCTGTCTTTGTGTTATCACTTACTTAGGATCTGAACTTGAATCTGGACCTTAACTATGTATGAGTCATATTGTTTATGTGTACTATGTGTGGAGGTACTTGAGCCTTTTCCTGTTTGTATGTTTATCCCCTTAATTGCAGTCCTATATGTCTTTTGTTTGTCGCTTAGTGTTCTGCCTTTAAAACCGAGGGTTTGCCTAGCACCTCCCTTGTAGGATAGAAGTCCTAAATTCCTCCGGGACTGATAGGAAGGGCGAATAACAGCATGCAATAGAGGCCGAGACCAACACTCGCTCTAATCGCCTTTACGGGGTGGGAAAGGATAGATATGGATATGATGACCGGTGCGCTAATATCACGTGTAGCCCCTCTTTGAGGAGTTATTACCGGGTATTGTACTGATGTGATCCATATTGTTATGAACCTAAGATATCCTTTATATTCTTGGATTGTATCCCTTTGAAAATCTAACCTTCTTTACTATTTCTTTCAAACATCTGCATGCTTAAGACTTAAATCCCCTCTTATTTGATCCTTTATTTGTTTGTTTGTTAAGTCGTAGAAATTCACAAAATTTGTTTGGCCGGGAACCACACTTGTGGATCCTGAGGGGTGCCTAACACCTTCCCCTTATGATAACTTCAAGCCCTTACCCTATCTCTGGTTAGAAACGTAGTTGTAACTTCAAGCCCTTCCCCTTAGTTGTTCCTTCTTTCATATCTCTCATTTTCCCATTCCACTTCCCACTGAGGACAGTTCTTGATAAGGTGGTCAGTATTTCCACACTTGTAGCAACCCTTGTTGGTTGGCCTTTCTGAAGCTTTTGCTTTGTTGTAATTTCCTCCTCTAGAGATGCCCTTCTTCCTTATGAGAAAGTTTCTGAATTCTTTGGTAATCATGGACGTCTCATCTTCCACAAGATCTGCTCCCTCAGTGATTCTCAGTGCTAGAATCCTCTCCTTCTTTGGACCATCCATCTTCATTGTCTTCCTTCTAAGTTCATAGGCAGTAAGGTTTCCAGTTAGTTCATCCAATCTGAGGTTTTCCATATTTTTGGATTCCTGGATATCAATGATTTTTCTTTCCCAGGAGATTGGTAAGACCCTTGTCAGGATCTTCTCTACCATGTCCTCTT
>ML432984.1:6531-31299 GCA_005239525.1 Nicotiana knightiana
TTGTGATATTAATATAGCTTTGATTGGTTGATTAAACTCTATTTGTTCAACTACGTTCTTGTTGTAGTTGATTGAAGGGCCCTCAATTAGCTGTGCCTATTTATTATGTATCTACTTGAGAGAGAGTGCATATTTAGGTAATTGTTTGAACAACACCACTCCCAGAGTATAGACGAAAGTCATAACCGAGGGTTTAGAGGTTGGATTAGAGATAACGATACTTCGGGTGCAATCTAAGTGAACTGTAATGCAATCTAGCTAGCGTAACTTGAGAGAGTGCGTCTAGTAAATTATCATAATTACTTGAGAGAGATTTATGGTAGATAGAGTGTTCATGATTGATAGAGATAACTAATCAAGCTATACGAAGTATCCGAGAAGTAAGTTCACCAGCGGGGGAAACCATAACCTTAGATTTTTATTACAATTGTTTATACCTTAGCGTAGTTAAACTTTAGTTTTAATCTTTAGTATTAGTAATTTAAATAACATCAGGTGACAGCTGAGTACTATTTTAACAGCTTGCTTGATACGTCAATTCCCTATGAGATCGACTCTGGGCATAATACCCCAGGATTATATTTGCAACGCCCGTTTAGTCTTCTATAAGACATAGTTGAGCGTGATCAATGCACCACCGACGCGAGATTCCTTCAACGGTTATTCCAATTATTCGGAAAAAATTCAGTATGAGCAGCCGCGACCACAGAGGGGTTGCTATGAGTGTGGTGATACTAGGCACATCATGAGAGATTGTCCAAGACTTGGGAGAAGCAGATTTCATTAGGGCACTCAGGCTACGGGCCCCATTTCAGTTACTACTCCACCTACATATCCAGTTAGGGGTGGAGGACAGACGGGTAGAGGGCGCCCTAGAGGGAGAGGCCCAGCCCGTTGATATATTTCCTATGGTATGGCTGAGGCCACTACACCAGATGATGTCGTTTCAGGTACGATCCCGAGTTATAAAAGGATATTTTTTCTTAATTTGATTTAGTTCTGAATATTGAGGTGAGTCCTCCTATTATGCTCTGCTTATGGGTGAGCTTCATAATTTTGTGAACCGCTTATATATTTATCCCTGTTGGGAGATTCGATGATGTTAACCCGTGTAATCAATTTTTTTTTGTACACTATTGAGGACTATAAGTCGAAATGTCACTTTCTATTACTCTCTACAATTGATGTGATTTTGGAATAATTGATATCAATTTTATGAATTATATTCCCTATTGGTATGGGAGGTTCATTATGTGTTATGAAAAATGTTTACGGAATTTATTGAAAAGAAGAAAGAAAGGAAATTGAAATTTCAGTTGGCACAATATGCAAAATACTTGTGATTTAGAGTTGAGTACGAGATCCTCGCATTTTATATATGCGGTGAAATATTTATACGGGGCTACAAGCCGCGGTGGAAGTTATATAAGGACGAGGTCCTTGTGGTGAAATATTTATGAGTTTAAATTATCCCTTTGTGAAGTTTAATTTGTACTATAGTACTAATAAGGAGTTATGCCTGATAGGCTTATGTGATAATTTTTTTATGTGTTTCTGTTCCATGATTGTGCTGTAATTATTGAGTTTTACCCTACGAGGTGAGTGACCACGTGGCGTTAAATGTGACTCGTTAAATCGGACAAATAGTTATGAGGTCTTCATGCCGCACATTCTGTTGTCAGTGTTGTGGAAAATTTGAAACGAGGTACTGGTTAATATGAGATTAATTGATGATGCTGGAATTAATTATGAACAACTTTTAAGACCAGAGATGTGGTGATGGGTATACATATGATGTGCTTCATGTCCTGATATCATTATGATAATGCAATGTTTGTAATGATGAGAATTGTGTTATTGATATATACCTTGTGGTGCTTTGTTGGGTTGTGGATGTATTGTTAGGAGTTGTTTGGTGTTACCCTAGCAGGTGGATAGGGCCATTTACAAAGGAGACTCTGCCGAAATCCTGAAAAATTTGGGAGTTAGAAGAATTTGGGAGATTGATATGTGCGAAAGAAGAGAAAAGTTATGTTATGTGTTTGAGGGTAGACTCTATTTCTCATTCAAGGGCGAATGATCCTAAGCGGGGGCGAATGTAACACCCCAGAAAAATTTCTAAGTACTTCGACAATATCAAGAAAGTTGATATGTGCGTAGGCACGAGTGGCTATAGCCAATTGATACTAATACCGTGTGTTGATGTGAAGATCGGGTGTTTTGAAAATGTTTGGAGTATAAGAAATTGGTTTTAAGGCTTATAAGTGTAAATCAAAGAAATAATCTAAAAGGAGACGGTGTTGTCGGGCTTATCTCAAATTCTGTAACGTGGGATCAACCGTAAGTATATGTGTAAAAGTAAAATCATCAATTTTCTAACCTCAGAATAATTCTTAGCACGTTCGAGGACGAACGTTTGTTTAAGAAGTAGAGAATGTAACGATCCGACTTGTCGTTTTAAGAATTTACGCCCGTTCAGTGATTTAAGGTCTCAAGCAGCTTTGCAATATGTATTATGACCCGCGGGTGTGGTCGAGTTTGATTTTCGAAAGATTCGAAGTTAATTAAAAGAACAATTCTTATTTAGAAGCTTAAATGGAAAGAGTTGACTGGGGAGTTGACTTTGAGCAAACGACCCCTGAATGAAATTTGATGGTGTCAATAGCTTCATATGATGATTTCGGACTAAGGCGTATGCTTAGATTTGTATTTGGAAGTCCGTAAGATAATTCGACGCATATTGGCGAAAGTTGGAAAATAGAAGATTTTGGAAAGTCCTACCGAAGGTTGAATTTTTGATAACGAGGTCAGATGTTTACTCTAGAAATTTGAATAGCTCCATTTCGTCATTTATGACTTGTATACAAAATTTGAAATCATTCCGGATTGATTTGATACGTTTCGGCGCAAAAATATAGAAGTTGGAAGATTTGAAAACTCATAATTCGATTCGTTGCGCGATTCATAATTTCGGTGTTGTTTGACATCGTTTGAAGCCTCAACTAAGTTCGTATTGTATTTTGGGACGTGTTGGTATATTTGGTCGAGGTTCCGAGGGCCTCAGGTGGATTTCGGAAGGTTAACGGATCAATTCGGACTTGAAGAAAAGCTGCTGGAATTTCTAGGCAGCTTGCTGTTTTTTTTTTTCACAGAAGCATGAACAGTGCCGCAGGTGCGTGAGCAGTGCCCCCAGGTGCGTGAACAGTTCCTGCCAGCGCGTGAACAGTACCCGCATGTGCGAATATGGGTAGCAACATAAGGACCAAAAAGCAATCACTATGTCATTTTCGATTGACATTTTGGAGCTCGATTTTTTGGCGATTTTGGAGGAGCTATTCACGACTTTGACTTGGGTACGTGTTCTATATCCTAAAGTATTTATATTTCATGAATCCATGATTATATTCATCATTTAATTCGGATTTAAATGGTGGAAATCAAGATTTTTGCAAAGTCTTCCAAAAATAAAAATTTAAGATTTGGAGGTCGAGTTGTTATTGGAATTCGATAAAATTGGTATGGTTGAACTAAGGGTGTCTAACGGGCGGGACNGGTTCCGTTTTTAACCGGTCTGGGCCGGTCCGGGCCGGTCCGGTTACGGGTCAACCCGGCCTGTTAGACACCCTTAGGTTGAACTCGTACCGGAATGGGTGTTCGGATTTCTTAAAAATATGTCAGGTTCCGAGAGGCAAGCCCGCGTTGACTTTTGTTGACTTTTTGGAATAATTTTTTGAGTCAACGTATTATTTGAAATTATTTTCGATGAATTTTAATGAAGTTATACAATTAATTTGGATAGATTTGAGCGGTCCGAAGGTCAATTCAAGCAAGAAGGTGATTTTTGAAATAGCAGCATAGCTTCAAAAAGGTAAGTGTCTTGCCTAACCTCGAGTGGGGAAATTACCCCTTAGGCATCGAGTCTTATGTGCCATTTGTGAAATGTTAAAAGCTGTGTACACGATGTGACGAGTACGTACCCGGTCTTATATGTGCAAAATATATTGAATTAAAGTCTTAGACATATTGTGTAGTAAATTGGATAATTGTTGGCATGTATTTAATCATCTAATTTTCATGGCTCGAATCACATTTATTGATATTGTTTTTATATAACAATTCGATGTAATTATTACTTGTATATCTATGTGAATTCTGTGAGTTCGATGGTTTGATATTTCTTGAAATTTAGTTTCATTATGAATTTTTTTTCCTATGCAAATAATTAATTAAGCAGGCTTAAGAAGGACTGTTAGTATAATTATCTAAATTTGGATTAATGAAGGTTTTGCTTTATGCTGAGTAATTTCTATCTTTGTTGATTGTTTTTGTGGTGTTATACACATTGCATGGAGACTTCAACTACATGTTGTGAAATTAATTAATTTAGTTGTATCTTTGGAATTTGGTTGTGGCCATTGGGCAAATTATCATATGAATTGATTTTGTTATGTTGCCATGATAATTTCCCGTATAATTATTGTGTTGTGTGAGTTGTTATTTTGAGGATATAAGGGTGGCATTCCAGTGTTGATATTATGTGGGTATAAGGGTGGCATTTCACTGTTGTTGTGTTTGCTGGAATATTGTTTGGGCGGAGCGATAAGGATGGCTATTAGGGAGTGATAAGGGTGGCTATAGGAGAGATAAGGGTGGCTATCGCCAGGGATGATATGTGATGTTCGTTACATTGGTGATTTAATGTGATGTTGTGATTTTCCTTGTGTTTAGTTTTACAATTGGTGCAATTTATTTTGTTGTTGGTAAATTGATAATAGCCTGATTTATGTTGAAATTGAGAGTCTGTGGCCATTGTTAGGCGGATTATGATATGAAATGTGGACATGAGGTTTCGTGAGTAAATAATAATGATATTGGCACGTGAAACGTCTGTGCAGTTGCGATATGAAATGAGGACACGGGGTGCCGAAAAAAATATGATGATTTAATTATAGGCATGAAGTGCCGTAGAAATATGAAAGTGGGCTGAGACCCGTGTTTATGAAAAATATGAAAATGGGCTGAGACCCGTAGTTGTATGATTATGAAATGAAGTGTCACATGGTGACTTTTTAATTGAAAGAATTATATTCAAAATATTTATTTAGAAGGATTTTTATTCAAAAGGATTTAGTCGAAAGAATTACATTCGAAAGGTATTTATTTGAAGAAATTATATTTGAGAGAGAATTATTTAAAGGAAGTATATTTGAAAGATGTTTATTTGAAGAAATTATATTTGAAAGAGATTTATTCGGAAGAATTATATGTGAAAAATATTTATTTGAAATACTTGATTTAATTGGGTGTACTTATATTCACAAATTGTTGAGCGTTATTAATGATGTTCTTGTTGCCCTTATTGTTATTGGTTTCCTATTATTTTGTATATTTTATTGCACATGCTATTAGGCTAATGAGTGTCTTGACTGTACCTCGTCCCTACTCCACTGAGGTTAGTCTTGATACTTACTGGGTACCAACTATGGTGTACTCATACTACACTTCTGCATATTTTTGTGCAGAGCCAGGTATTGGAGATATCGCACTCGGACATAATTAGAGTGGGATCGTAAGGGTTAAAGGTAGAGTGCTTAGACGTCGTAGTTCATTGGAGTCTTTTTATTTCATTATATTGTTAAGTTTTAATTAAACAGTATTCGATCCTCGTGATCAATCTATGTGTTCAGTTAGAGTTCGTGACTCAGTACTACCAGTCTTGGGAGATTTTCATATTTGTTTCCGTTGTTAGTTTTGATTACATATTTAATTGAAAAACAAATGGCTTGAAATGTAATTGTAATCGGCTTACCTAGTCTTAGAGACTAGGTGCCATCACGACACCTGAGGTGGGATTTTGGGTCGTGACACTTAATGGTATGGAGCCTTTTCAGAGAAACTGGACTTAGTCCAAAGCAGACAATATCACCATATTAAAAGTAGGAAATTTCTATAACAAAGGTTAACACCTTATTTATTTATTTATGTATAAATACTTTTAAAAAAATTATATTCTATAGCTACCTTTTAATTTTTATAGCAAAATATTTATTTATGGTTACCTCCTACCCTTAAGCCATTAACTACGCTACATATTATTTTTCTCTCTCCTTCTTTCAGATTTTTCTCTCACATAATTACCGTATTTGATGTAAACTTCTCTCTCCACGTTCTCTCTCTCCAATTTCATACACACATCGCCATTCTCTTCCCCATTCTCAGAAACCACAACTCTTCACTTCTAATTTCTCTCACTCACATCGCCATTCTCCTCCCCATTCTCAGTCACCACGATTCTTCCCTTCTTCATCTACATTGTCTCTCTCAATTTTCTATATTTTTTCCTCCAAATAGTTATTGTAAGTATTTAAGTTTTTAGATTTTTGCTTGTATTGTGTTTCTGATGTTTATCTCTACTAATTTTCTTATAAATAATTACCATTGTTATGCTTTCAACAGAAAACTTAAGATTTCCTCTCCAATGGCTGATTCAACATCCTAGAAGAGGATTACCAATGGTATACCCACCAAAGTACTCAATTTCAATAGGCCCTCTTTCTCTTTACAAATCACTCAAGCGGAATTGGGATTTGCAGGTTCAACAGCAAATACAGTTGCAGAGAGGAGAACAAAATACATAATGACACTTTGAAAGTAGCCCAAGTTGAGAAATCTTCGAAAGAATCAACACTTCCCGATGAGGAAAAGAGAAGAAAACCTATGAATGATGCTTCAGGTGTTAAGGGAAAGGAGGTCGATGCAAGAACTAGCTCGGATACACGGGGAAAAGGTAATTGTTGATATATATATATATATATATATATATATATATATATATATATATATNAAACAGTATTCGATCCTCGTGATCAATCTATGTGTTCAGTTAGAGTTCGTGACTCAGTACTACCAGTCTTGGGAGATTTTCATATTTGTTTCCGTTGTTAGTTTTGATTACATATTTAATTGAAAAACAAATGGCTTGAAATGTAATTGTAATCGGCTTACCTAGTCTTAGAGACTAGGTGCCATCACGACACCTGAGGTGGGATTTTGGGTCGTGACACTTAATGGTATGGAGCCTTTTCAGAGAAACTGGACTTAGTCCAAAGCAGACAATATCACCATATTAAAAGTAGGAAATTTCTATAACAAAGGTTAACACCTTATTTATTTATTTATGTATAAATACTTTTAAAAAAATTATATTCTATAGCTACCTTTTAATTTTTATAGCAAAATATTTATTTATGGTTACCTCCTACCCTTAAGCCATTAACTACGCTACATATTATTTTTCTCTCTCCTTCTTTCAGATTTTTCTCTCACATAATTACCGTATTTGATGTAAACTTCTCTCTCCACGTTCTCTCTCTCCAATTTCATACACACATCGCCATTCTCTTCCCCATTCTCAGAAACCACAACTCTTCACTTCTAATTTCTCTCACTCACATCGCCATTCTCCTCCCCATTCTCAGTCACCACGATTCTTCCCTTCTTCATCTACATTGTCTCTCTCAATTTTCTATATTTTTTCCTCCAAATAGTTATTGTAAGTATTTAAGTTTTTAGATTTTTGCTTGTATTGTGTTTCTGATGTTTATCTCTACTAATTTTCTTATAAATAATTACCATTGTTATGCTTTCAACAGAAAACTTAAGATTTCCTCTCCAATGGCTGATTCAACATCCTAGAAGAGGATTACCAATGGTATACCCACCAAAGTACTCAATTTCAATAGGCCCTCTTTCTCTTTACAAATCACTCAAGCGGAATTGGGATTTGCAGGTTCAACAGCAAATACAGTTGCAGAGAGGAGAACAAAATACATAATGACACTTTGAAAGTAGCCCAAGTTGAGAAATCTTCGAAAGAATCAACACTTCCCGATGAGGAAAAGAGAAGAAAACCTATGAATGATGCTTCAGGTGTTAAGGGAAAGGAGGTCGATGCAAGAACTAGCTCGGATACACGGGGAAAAGGTAATTGTTGATATATATATATATATATATATATATATATATATATATATATATATGTATTTGAGTCCTCATACATTGAGTATTACCTTCTCCAATGGGTTTCTCTTATTGTATGTTATTGTATTTATATGTGTGAAATAGTGGATACATCACTTTCTCTTCTTATATGTTGATTTGATTTATATGTATATGTTGATGTATTCATAAGTATTCAAAAGTGCCTTCACTGTATTTGTACTTATTACAATGACTTTTGCATATTGTATGCAGATATATTCATAAGTATTCAAAAGTGCCTTCACTGTTTTGTACATATTACAATGACTTTTGCATGTTGTATGTAAATGTATTTATATGTATTCAAAATTTCCACCACTGATTTGTGCTTATTCTAGTGTCTTTTGCATATTGTATTTAGATGTGTTGAGATGTATTCAAAAGTTCATTCACTGTATCTGTACTTATTACAGTGGCTTTTACCTATTGTATGTAGATGTATTCATAAGTATTCAAAAGTTCCTCCATTGTTTTGTACTTATAACAATGACTTTTTCATGTTGTATGTAGATGTATTTATATGTATTCAAAATTTTCATCACTGATTTGTTCTTACTCAAGTGTCTTTTACATATTGTATTTAGATGTGTTTAGGTGTATTCAAAAGTTCATTCACTGATTTATACTTATTATAGTGCATTTTACATATTGTATTTAGATATATTCAAAAGTTCATTCCACAGCTTTTTTAAATACACTATATGTTCTGGTTTTAGTTATGTATTACGACTAAGTATTTTCATGTGTATTCTCAAGCCAATTGTATTTGGCAGTTGTCTCATTCAAGGAGAGATGTATCAAAGTATATGACTCATACAGATCAACAGGTCATGATGCCTATGTGGGTTCTGAGATAGATAAGCTTGCTAAGCTTGTACCTCTGTATCTATCGATCAGTGATTATTACTGAGATAAGAAAGGCATAGATTGGTCTCATGACTCAACAGACAGTGACAGGGCACAAACTGATCCCTTTGATGTTGTTTTCATTTCAAATCTGCCTCAACAAAAATCTGGGAGCATATATATATCTTTCTTGTATCATTTGTAAATCTAATAATATGAATTGTTTTTAATTGTTTCAATCTACATTTTCAGGTATCTGAGAACTTTTTGTTTGGTTCCACAAACAACATTTGATGCCAATTTACTCCGTCAAAGATATAGTGCCCTCCTTTGGGACTATGATATGCGGAAGATAGACGTTGATGCCATAAGCGAGAACGAAACACCCTCAAAGATCGTTAGGCAAATCACGGATTTGGATACTTCTTTGAAGTTAGTTTTTGGTGAATATAGAGTTGGAAGATAGTTTTATGTGAATACAGTTTTTTGAATATTGTTTAGTTGTTTATAATTTCAAATATTCATGTTGTTTCATTGATTTGTGTAGCAATTAATATTCAGCAGGTTGTATTCATATGTATTCATCAGATGTATATATACACTATGCATTCATCAGTTTATTAAACATAATCCTTTAGCAGATTGTATCTGTACTGCATTTTATATTCACATGTACTCAAATATATTCAGTAGATTAATATATTCGTGAGATTGTACTGTATTCGCTCTACATTTTGTATTCAGATGTATTCAAGTATGTTCAGATTATATTGTATGTGTACTGCATTTTGTATTCATAAGTATTCAAATATATTCAGATTATATTGTATGTATAATGCATTTTGTATTGATATGTATTAAGCAGATTGTAATTATGTATTCAGATATAATGCACCTGTGTGCACTCATATTTATTCAAAATATAAATGCAGCATGTATTCAGAAGTTTACTAAATTATATTCAGCAGTATGTATTCACGCAATAATCCAATACACCAACTAATCAATATGTATTATTTCAAAATGTCACCGGAATCTATGACACGTTATTATTGTATTAATATAAGTCAGAATGTGAACTAAGTCCTACGTGGAAAATTTCTACAAGTACGCTTATTATGTCCTCCTTGCCCACATGTGCTACACGAATGTTGATTTTTCTTCTGCAACAATTCATTGAACGGCTTATCGTGCTTATTCTTTGGCCTTCCAGGAGGTCTTTTCTATTTGGTTGGTAAGACAACTTCCTCTGATATATGTGCTGGTATATTCCATTCATTTCGGTAAGGCATCAGATACACGGGCACCTCGTATGTCATTACAACAGACTTTGATTTGTAATACTCCGAGCAATAATCTTCTGGAATTAGAAACTTGTTCTTCAAGACAGCCCAAGCGTGTAGGCATGGTAATTCATCAACTTGGAACCGCCCACAACTGCACTTTCTCTCTAAGAGGCAGACAATGTAATGCCTTCCTTCATCGTTCACCGTATGCAAGTATTCAGTCGATGGTACAACCTACATTTAAACATAAACCTATAAGTTTTGAACATTTAAAAAAAAACCCATATATATCAAAGAATAGACGTATTAAATACAATATAGATATATACAATTAAAAAAATTCTTTCAGAATTATCATCTTGTGATGACCCACAAGGTTATCCCGTATTTTTATAGCTAATTCTATGTTCCGAGGTCGTGAAAACCTCCCTCTATCTCACCTCGATTTGTGTGTGAAACCCGGGCATGTAACCGAGAAGCCTTTATGTGAAAAACTGATAAAAATGATAATTTTGTATTAGAAATTTGAATAAAGTTGACTTTGGTCAACGTTTTTGGTAAACGGACCTGGACCCGTGATTTGATGGTCCCGGAGGGTTCGTAGGAAAATATGGGACTTGGGCGTATTCCCGGAATCGAATTCCGAGGTCCCAAGTCCGAGAAATGAATTTTTAAAGAAATTTTTTTTTTTGAAAAATATAAAGGTTTTTGAAAATAAAATATTATGTGAAACCTGTGGTATCGGTCCCGTATCTTGGTTTCGGAGCCTGGTACAGGTTCGATATGATTTATATGTGTTATTTGTGAATTTTGGTAATAAACGGACTTGGTTTGACGTGATTCGGGTCAAAAATGCTAAATTTGATGTTTAAAGAAGTTTTTTGGAATTTCATTGATTTTTTGTTTGATTCATCGTTTTAGTTTTGTTTTATGTGGTTTGAAACCTCGAGCGAGTCCGTGCTATGTTATAATACTTGTTCATGCTTTTAGACAGGGTCCTGGGGGGCCTCGGGGGTGTTTCGGATTGGCTTCGGGTCAATTTTCCTCATTTTCCACTGCTGAACCTATCATCTGGTTTCCTTCTATGCGATCACATAGGAAGGGTCACGATCACATAGTGCTATTCCAATCCCCCAGTTTTTCTTCAATGCGATGGCACCCCATTTTCGCGATCGCATAGGGTAGCATTTGGCAGTAGCATATTGTTCCTCTATGCGATCACATTAATCTCCACGCGATCGCATTACATGTTTTGCCAGTGGCAACTTTTCTTCTATGTGATCGCATTCGTCTCTACGCGATCGCATAAAATATTTTGGTCAGTAGAATCTTTTCTTCTATGTGATCGCATAGTTTTATCCGCAATCGTAATGCACAAAATACCTGCGCAGAATATAAGTTCTCAAAATTGAGGTTTTACCATATTTAACATATTTTGACTTCTAGAGCTCGGTTCTTGGTGATTTTTGAAGGGGTTTTCACACAAATCTAATGGGTAGGTTTACTTCCACTATAATTAATTATATTTCATGAATTAATTCAGGTTTTTCTCATTTAGTTTGTGTTTTGGGTTGAAGGAATTGTGGGTTTTGAAAGAAAACTTCAAAAATAAAAAATCATATTTTGAAAGACCAAATGATGTCGGAATTGGATAGATTTAGTATGGGTGAACTCGTATCGGAATGGGTAATCGAAATTTGTAAAATTTGTCAGGTTCCGAGGTGCGGGCCCGGGGGTCAACTTTTGGGTCGATTTTTTATAATTTTGTAAAGATTGAGACTTTATTATTCAGAATAGTTCCTTATACGTTTTATGTGTCTTTTGAAGTTGTTTTAGTTGATTGTGAGCCGTCCAGAGGTCTTTCCGCCCGAGAAGTCTATTTTTGAGTACCGGGTTGGCTCTTATCATCATGCTATATTTTCTTCCTAGCTTGCCTAATTGACTATAATTAGTGTCATCTAGCCTTATAGTTGACTAGCCGTAGTTGGAACATCTATTCATTGGAGTCAAGCATGCTCGTGAGTCTTGCATTGTGATTTATATGACTATTTCCTTAAGTGCTACTTAGGCCTAATTGTTAGACATTTATGTTATTGGTATTTCCTTGATGTTGCCTATTACTGGGCCCTTGTTGAAGTTGAGTTTATTCCGTGAAGTTAACTGTTTAGGTGAGATTGGTTATAGATGTTTCCCTTGTCGGGATTGTGTGATTTCTCTTATTATTCTGTTGTTGATGATGTTGGGTGCCTTGCTGACTCCCTTGTCGGGATGTTATGGTTTCTATTACCGTTTATGCTGTTAATGATATTGTTTTCATTGTTGACTCCCTTTCCGGGATGATATGATTTCTATTGATGTTTATGTTACTTAGCATGAGGGGACATTTCGTGCCATGTTATGTTATGTTAGCATGAGGGGACATTTCGTGCCGCGTTTATGTTATTTAGCACGAGGGGACATTCCGTGCCATGTTAATACGTGCCATGTTATGTTATGTTAGCACGAGGGGACATTCTGTGCCATGTTTATGTTATTTAACATGAGGGGGCATTTTGTATCATGTTTATGTTATTAGCACGAGAGGACATTCCGTGCCGTTTTTATGTTATTTAGCACGAGGGGACATTCTGTGCCATGTTATGTTATGTTAGCACGAGGGGACATTCCATGCCATGTTATGTTATGTTAGCACGAGGGGACATTCCGTGCCATGTTTATGTTATTTAGAATGAGTGGACATTTCGTGTCGTGGTTATGTTATTTAGCATGAGGGGACATTCTGTGCCGTGTTTATGTTACTTTAGCACGAGGGGACATTCCGTGCCGTATTTATACATTATTATTTTCTTTGTTCCTGTTTGCTATTTACTGCATTTATTGGTAAGATTTGATATTCCTCCTGTACTGCATGGCAATTTCTGAGTTACGGACTGAGTTCCGGTGGATAAATCTTGAGGAGATTTTGGATCAAGGGATTTAATTGAAAAGTGTTATAGAAAAAGCAATGGTTTTGAAATGATTATATTTGAATGAATTTTACATCGAAGGTATATTTGAAAAGCACTAGTCTTGCCTAAAATGATAATTGGAAGTCATTTATTGGAAAAGCATCTTTGGGAAGTTTCGTATTTTGAAAGAAGCTATGTTTTACGTAATTCTCTCTATTAAATATACTTATATCTTCTTTTGGAGAAAGTATGTTTTCAAAGGAAACCCTTCCATACTAAAACGATTTTATTTGCAAAAGTTTTTCATACGAACTGCTGTTTAAAGATTTCTACCAGGTATGGATTTTAATGGCTAAGGCCCGAGGTGAACAATCCGACGTGGAGTTGAGTTATTGGTGCTCTCTATTGTATTGCGTTTTCCTTTCGATTCGGCTTGTTTTGCTGTCCATCTTTCTCTGTATTGTTGTGCTATTTCGTGATTGATTTATGTAATTTCTCCGCTTTATATTGTCATTGTTGTGAATTATTCCGTGAAGTCTTAGATAGATGTAACGTTCGGTCATTTCTATATTCATGTTATTTATTTTGTAGACCAGTGGTGTCTTGACTAGTCCTCGTCACTACTCCACCGAGGTTAGTCTTGATACTTACTGGGCACCGCTGTGGTGTGCTCATACTACACTTCTGCATATTTTTATGTGCAGATCCAGGTATATATTGTAGTAGCTGTGTGGATGATTGCCGAGGAGACTCAAGGTAACCTTCTGCTGCGTTCGCAGGCGTCAGAGTCACATTCTTTGTATTTATTATTCATACACTGTGGTATTTATTTCCAAACAGTTGTACTTAGAAGTTGTAGAAGATTCGTAGAGCTTATGACTTGTACTACCGGTTTTTGGGAAAGTTTGTTCATTCTGTTGAGATTCTATATCAAGACTGTTAGTTTTTCTTCTATTATTGTTGTTATTCAGTAATTCCTAGGCTTACCTAGTCCCTAAGACTAGGTGCCATCACGATACCTAATGGAGGGAAATTGGGTTGTGACACATCTATATTGAATTCAAACAAATATGTATGTATAAAATACAATGAAATACAAACATATATGTAGATATAAAATAAAAATACGTACAGTGATATACAATGAAAATATATTGAATACAATCTATATTTATGCTGGCAGAATATTAAAGAAGATATCATTTTAACTGATGAATATAGTGATATACAGTAACATATAGACTATCTGCTTAGGAAATGCATCTGTTTAGAAACAAAACCATTGAATTCAACCAATAAAATGCAAATGTATAAACAAGTAATGTATACATATAATGATCAGTTTTTTAAACATTTCATAAAACAGAAAGCACGCACAACTGCTATAATACAATGAGCATTATGTATTTGAATAGTTGAAATTTTATCAGAAATAAATACACCTTGTACCAGGGAAAAATACACGATACAATGACTTAAAAAAGAAAAACTTACAGTCATACATGTAGACATTGCCTCATTCAAAGTAAGCATCTCCTGGTATTTTTTTTCAAGCGTTGTGTACGTGTGTGAAGCTTCTTTCCGATTGCTACAATTCCAACGTCCAAACATCTTCCTAACTTCTTCAAGGAAGCTGTATATTGGCAATTCTCTTGCTGACACAAGTGCGACTTTGATTGACTCATCAATATTTGACGTCATGGTCCATCCTCTGTTAACAGGTGCATACAACCTAGCCAACTTTTCATATCCAGCTAATTCCAAGTATTCTTTCACCCTAATATCTACCTTCTCCATTAGACTATCAAATTTATCCTATGTGTATGCTTTTGCCATCAAGAAGTATATCTCGCCCAACTTTGAATGACTCTTTTTGAATTTCTTATATACGTTGTTCCATAGATGCCATATAAAAGAAAAATATGGTACCGTTGGATACACTCTCGATACAGATTTGATGATGCTCTCATTCCTATATGAAACGATGCACATGTTCCCTCTCACCATATGCTTCTTTGAATTTCTCAAAGAACCACGACCAAGCGGCATCGTTCTCTGGATCAATAACACCATATAGTGGCAGTATATGACCTGTTAATACAATTGCATACATATTAAAAATATGTATTTCAATCTTTAATATGCAGTAAAATTAACAAATTTTATTATAATCCCCATATTCACCTGCGCCATCCAACGTGCTGACTGAGACGAATGTCCCGGTGTATGCCGATTTTAGGTGGCTTCCATCCACAACCACAATGGGTCTAAAATGATCGAACCCCTTTATAAAGGTATAGAAAGATATATACACATACAAGACTCATTTTGTGGCGATTTTACCATTCTAATGTGCGAACCAGGACATGTCATATCCATTGTATATAAGTACCCTGGTAATTTATTATATGAATCAGCCGGTTCACCTCTCAAAAAATTCATTGTCTTTTCTTTATCCCTCCACGCCAACATATAACTAACATCTACACCAAAATATGATTTCACATCAATTATATCCTTTGGGGTGTTTTTCTCTTATGATTAGTAAGTTTGGACCTAATTATACCACCGATAAGACTACTACTTGCTTGATGTTGCTCATACAACTTATCCTTCAACGGACATGTATGCTTATCATTGAACTCTCTCACTTGGAACATTTGTGATTTGTTAATGCTAGAAGCCTTAAATCTCCATTCACAATCCTCTGACATACATAATAATGTGTAGCTGCAAATAATTTTTTCACAATATATACGATCAGTATAAAAGATTAAAAAAATACACTCATATACATGTGAATACATTGTTGTAAATATATACATTATTATAAAATACACACATATACATGTGAATACGTCTGTAATTATATATATATATATATATATACACATCTAAATACGTATAAATACATCTAAACACAAACAGCGAAAGTCACTGTAATATCTATTTATCAGTAAAATACAGATGAATACATTTATTTGAAATACATAATTATTTATAAGTACAACAATGAAAGTCATGTAAATACATCCAAACATATCTAAATACATCTAAACACAATTTAAAAATTCTACCATGAATACAATATACAAAAAATTCAAAATACACACATATACATGTGAATACGACTGTAATGATATATATACATCTAAATACGTATAAATACATCTAAGAACAACTAGTGAAAGTCGACGTAATCAATATTTATCAGTAAAATACAGATTTATAACTTTGAAATACATAATTATTCATAAGTACAATAATGAAAGTCATGTAAATACATTCAAATATATCTAAATACATCTAAATACAGATAAAAATTCTACCATGAAAACAATATACAATTTCACATTCAAAATACATAACCATACATTTGAATATAACATGATGTTCAACAAGTTGTAATTAAGAACACTGAAACCTGATAGCATTAAACCTATCAACCCGGAATTGAAACTTTTCAGATATTGCATAATTCTCCATCACCTGTTTTAATGTAGCCTTATCCTTTTATACTTGTCCAACCATAACCTCTCTTTGATTTTTTTGAAACAATCAAATCTGTGTCCAGTTCGAACACCTCAATTGGTTCTCCTGAATTGACAGACTCAGTAGAAATTGTATCATATGTATCAAAATTACACCTTTGATTTGCTTCGTCAATTTGTACAAGGTCGCATTGATTAAACTACCTCCAGCTATAACTTCTTTGTCAATTGTTGTTATGCACAAAGGATACATCCCGAATTCTCTGTTCACTTTTTTCAACTCTACTGTAACGACCCGGTTGGTCATTTTTAGAGTTAGCACCCCGATCCCCTAATAACTGCTTCTCCCATGTCTATTTATGTTATTGAAACTTGTCGGAGTATTGAATGGTAAAATTCGGAGTGATTTTGGACACATAGTCCTTAAATGTGGATTTAGCCTGTGAAATCAGGCCATAGCTAGAGCTATGTGAAGACGGATCCGAAATGGAATTACGTCGACTCCGTTATCTCCGTTGGGGGATTCCGGGGTTAGGAGCGTGTTCGGAATATATTTTCGAGGTCGGTTGTAGATTTAGGCTTGAATTGGCGAAAGTTAGAATTTCGGCGATTTCGGCCGATAGGTAAAATTTTGATATCGGACTCGGAATGGAATTCCGAAAGTGACAGCAGGTCCGTAATGTCATTTATGAACTGTGTGCAAAATTTGAGGTCATTCGGATGAGTTTAGACATGTTTCGGCCTCGAATGTGAATTATAGAAATTTCATAAGTTCGTAGGCTTGAATCTATGCATATTTGATAATTTTGATGTTATGAGATGTGTTTTTAAGGCTCGACCAAGTTTGAATGATGTATTAGGGTTGGTTGGTAATTTTGGTTGAGGTCCAGGGGCCTCGGGTGTGTTTTGGGAGTTCAAACGGGCATTTTTGGTCTAATAGCCTTATCAGATTTTTTTGGTTTTTCTACAGCGGTTCTTTGTTCTGTGCGATCGCAGGAGTACATCCGCGATCGCATAAGGTAAGTATGGGAATTATGCGATTTGTTCTTCGCGATTGCACAAGGCCAATCGCGATCGCAGAGTGAGAGAACCTTGGTCTTCGTGATCGCACATCACGGATCGCGATCACATAGGAGTTTCTAGGTTTGAGGAAGGGTCAGCGTTTGATCTACGCGGTCGTGTGGCCCCTTACGTGATCGCATAGCTGTGAGGGGAGAAGGTCCGCGATTGCAGACCTGTAATTGCGAATGCGATGAAGGGATTTTAGGCACGTGGTGGAATACTCTTCGCGATCGCGACTCATTGTACGCGATCGCATAGAAGAAATACCTGGGCAGTCTTTTAAAGACCCAAATCCGAGGGTTTATGTTATTTTCACCACTTTTGAATTTGAGAGCTCAGGAGGGGCGATTTTTGGAGGCTTTTGTGAATTCTTTCCATTATAGATCAATTTCCATGATTCCAATCTTAAATTCAACCTTTAATTTCGAAAATTTTGGGTAGAAAATGAGAAAAATGGGATGAACTTCATAGACTGAATTATTGAGTTTTGATTGGTTATTTGACCTTCGATTTGAGAGATTCTTATATGGTTAGACTCGTGAGTGCATGAGTATCCGAAAAATATGATTTTCACCTGATTCCGAGACGTGGGCCCCAGGGACTTTTTGGGCAATTTTCCTAATTTCTCGTATTAGCTTCGAACTTATTAGTTATTTTGTTTCTTGAAATGATATTTACACTATGAAATCAAATTGACTAGATTTAGGCCACCCGGAGTTGGATACTCATGACAAGAGCGTGGTATTGAGTTGATTAGGCAGTCAAGGTAAGTGGCTTGCTTAACTCTGTGTTAGGGACTTCCCCTATGCATTTTTATACTGATTTTGTTACGTGGACGCCATGTACGTGAGGTGACGAAGGCGTACACGGGTCATTGTTGCTAAAATTCCACTTTTCCTTCCATGACATCACTTATTTTCATCCCTATATTACTGTTTTCTGTCTTAACTGAGTAGTTAACTTAAGAATAAGCATGCCTACTTGTCCTTACTTGATTTCCTCTTATTTTCTACTAGTTGCACCATGCTTAGGTGGTTTTACTTTATTCTTGCCTGTTGTTTTTCCTGAACTGTTTAATTAAGCCGTAACCGACATACTTCTGCATTGCATATTTAAATTGGGACTACGGACCGAGATCCGGGAGCTTTCCCCCTGTATTGCATTGCATATTTAAATTGGGACTACGGATCGAGATCCAGGAGCTTTCCCCCTGTACTGCAATGCATATTTAAATTGGGACTACGGACGGAGATCCGAGAGCTTTCCCCCTGTACTGCATAGCATATTTAAATTGGGACTACATACTGAGATCCGGGAGCTTTTCTCTTGTACTGCATTGCATGTTTACTGTTGAGATATATGCTGTGCTGAGCCGAGGGCTCTCTTTCTGTTATTAATTTTTTTTCAGCTTCCATTAATATTGTTTATCATTGCTTATCTATATTTCACTGTTTTAAATTTATAATTGACTTGTCTTAAAACTCAGTAGAGTCTCAACCTGACCTCGTCACTACTTGACTGGGGTTAGGCTTGGCACTTACTGAGTACCGAATATGGAGTACTCACGCCCTTTCCTGCGCATGTTTTCTCCATGTGCAGATCCAGGTACCAGTGCATCGTACAGTGGCTAGGCATATCTTAGCAGCTGCTTAGGAGATCGCGAGGTAATTCTGCCACGTCCGCAGGATCTCATGAGTCCCCTTCCTACTCTAGTATAGATATATGAGATATATAGATACATTTTCTTTATTCCTTTGTATAGAGCTACAGTAGTTCAGAGTTGTGACTTTGTGATGTTTCGGGTTTTGGTAAAGTAAAAGCTGTAAATGTCGAGCAGCTAAATTTTATAGTATTGCTTCTTTTTTACTGTTTCTATTATTGTTTTGCGTTATTTTTCGCAAATTTTAGGCTTACCTAGTCGTAGAGACTAGGTGCCGTTACGAGACCGTTCGGAGGGTAATTCGGGTCGTGACATCTACATACACCCTATAACCCATGTCGTTATGTATTCCATCGGCGTACAATTTCCATCTACTTTTTATTCAATTTTAATTGACTATGAGCACAAATCTATGTCGAGTTGCTTCGAAATTGAAGCAACCAAATCATTGTACGACGCATACTCCTTTATCAATATTCCCTCAATCGAATAATCGACATAGTTACTCTCACTGTTCCACTTGCCAGAATGATGCAGTAGCACAGTTAAACTTGCCATATGTAAAATCGAATTATACCGATTTCTGTATATAATTGTATAAATCTCAAATTTTATTGGTTGAAAATAGAACTTACGCGAACGATAGCAACATAAAAAAGAAGGATTCAAAATCTTGAGATTGCTCTGTTTTGTTGTATTTTTCGGCTGGGAAAATATTCTACAAATTCGACGTGAAATACAGATTCTGGGTGTTATAATTGAGTTAGTTGAGTTATACTAGGAGTCTATTGTGTTAATTGATTCACTTACCATTTTAAAACAGCTGAATAGACCACAATTTACGCAATTTACGTTACTGTATTGACGAATACAGCTTGCGAATACAGTCGAATATAATAATTGGCTAGCTAGACTCCCATGTTTCACGCCGAGTTTTGCTACTGTATTCATGAATACAGTAGCTTAAATACATCGAATACACTCTAAAAAAAAAAACTGAAAACATAGCTACATGAAGTAATATAGTAAATGATAACTACAACTAGCTAATAACCACTATAGTGAAAATTTCTCTTCCATATTTGCGCGATGTTTAAACACAACAATATTTATATAGAAACCCAGATAGGAGGTATCTTGTAAAAGCCCGAATCTGCTATATTAATAAGAAAATTTATGGGAAGTCCCCAAAAACTGCATCATCAAGCAATTCACAATAAAAGATAAACTTTTGAGAATGCAGATAGAACCTAAGTTGCTCGGACGCGGGTGCGGGTATCCAACACAGATGCGCATCTAGGGGTCAGATCCTTCGAGAGGTAAATTCTACGATTCTGGGATACAGATCCTAGTACGGATACGGGTGCGGAAATCCGGCTAAAATTAAATCAAAAAACAAAAATATAAAAATATCTCTAAATTATGAGAAATTTTGTGAAATACTTACGCATAGCTTGTAAACTATAGATTTCTTTTTTATTATCAAGTTGTAGATAAGTAAGATTGATTTCCTAGATAAGGTATGCTATTTTCTTCAAATTTACCCTAGTTTTGGTTCTGATTTCGGAAATCAAATTGTATCTTGTCTCGAATTTTTCCGTCCGTCATGGCCAAAGTATCCAAAATTGTTTGACCAAATCTGGTACGGATCCCATACCCACACCCATACTAGTGTCGTGTCGACATGGATGCGACACCTAAACTGTTGTATCAGAGCAACTTAGGATAGAAATAATAGTTGTGCCTAGAAAAATTGAAAAACATAGATATAGCTCACATTTAAGATTACAGAAACTAGCAAGAACAATCATGCATAACTCAGATAACAAGACTGCAATAACCAGCCTCAAGGCACAAAGTTCTGTGGAAATCTATAATCCTTTATTTACAAGACATAAGTTTTCGCTACAAGTGCTAGGAGATATGAATTCCCTTCATAACTTAAGAATTCTCAAAGAGAAAGAAAAAGGAAGGATTTATGTGTTGGGTAGAAATAATTAAAAGGTGCATGCTGCTATAGTGTTCAAGTTTCACTAAATTCTGTGTTTAACCTTCCACAACATATTCTTCTTACAAAATAATATGCCAAAAAGAACAAAAGAATCCAGAATGTAAAGAAATTAACAGGACAGAAAGAGGGGAGGGCCTTAACTGTAATGGTGAACACTATCACCATTCTTGATGGATTTCTCCATTCAAAATATGCTGCGCGCTTTCAGAACTTGCTCTTCTTCTTTGAGTTGGTATAATGGTTCAAAGTTCCGAGGAGAGGCAATATCGTCATCATCTCTCCAGAACTTAGCTTCCCCAGCTAATTATCCCATTTACATACCGCGCTAAGGCCAGGCTCAGCGTACTGTCTTTCGATTTGACAGTTCAGCTGAATTAAATATATCCCTATGAAGCCTATCCGTATTGGACTAGTCAACTTGTTCACCGATCAAGTCTAGCCCGACAAGCAGGAATGATATACCTTGAAACAGCAAGAAGTAAAAGTGGATTCCTTGAGCTGATAGGAGGCTCCTCACTGAAGCTGTCAACAGCAAGAAAGCCAAGGCCAATTCTTTTGTATATATTCTATTGTGCTTCTTCTTCTTCTTCCTCGAGGACTTTCGTTCTTTCTTCTTGATTTCCTCCTTCAAGTCCCCCAAATTAGGCTCCGAAATACCTCTTTGATGTTTTGGTTTTTCCTCAACCAACAAGGAAAGGTTACCCTCAGAAGAACGTCCTGATTTCTTGGTTACAACCCATTCGTACGCGCTTCCAAGTTGGAAAAGTCCTGAGATCATGGCATTGAACTTGGTCACAGACATAGTATTTTCGAAGAGAAGGTATGGCACAACGAAAGGGAAAGATTTAGGGGCTGGAAGTATATTGAGAAACGACATGGTGGCAGGAATGTAACAGACAACCCATGTCGGGAGTGTAGCCTCAGGAATGAACATGGTCATGGGGAGGATTATACAGAACAGAGTGAAAGAATAAAATGGCAGTATCAACTTCCTTAGAAGGAAGAAAAGAAATATCAAGTTGCCCTTCTTCCAAATACTTATCTGCATAAACAAAATTAAAAACATAATATAGTCAGACAATCTGCTAATTATCGTACATAGATGAATATTCTTCAAGTGCAATCAAACCAAGTATATACATTTGATTCAACGATGGCAGGCAAACAAAGACGGAATAACTGCATTGGCCCCGAATGCCATCTATGTTGTTGCTTCCGATATGCTTCATATGATTCTGGTAATTCACACTGGCACTGAAAATCGAAGAAAGTCTTTCAGATTCAAATGAAACAGATATTTGCTAGAAGTAATAAGTGACCAAATATCGGTGAACAAAGTGTCTGGCAATGAAATACCTCTACATCATTGAGAAAGATGAATTTCCACCCCTGGAGATGTGCCCGAACAGCAATGTCCATATCCTCAACTGTTGTCCGCTCCAACCAACCACCAGAACCTTCTAATGCCTTAATCCTCCATACTCCAGCAGTCCCGTTGAATCCAAAGAAATTTAGAAAAATCCCATTCACCTGTTGTTCCACTTCAAAATGGAAGGCCAAATTAATAAGCTGCAGTCTTGTTAGAAGATTTTCCTCCTTGTTCACAAAGGACCACCTTGCTTGAACCAACCCTAGGTCCTCATTATCCTATAATTCAAAGTCAAAGGAGACAATTAATAAGACGTACTACATGATCATATTCTACACACACAAATAATGCATCAACAGATCATACATATTGTACACACAATGTGATTCTGTACGGAAGACCATATACAGGAAATGAAGATTATCACATGAAGAGAAACAAGCTTGGAGCTGGAGGGTATTGAATACCTTGAAATAAGGAACGGTTCTCTTAAGAAAATCAGGTGATGGCTGAAAATCAGCATCGAAAATGGCAACAAATTCATAGTCTTTGACATAACTGCAATTCATGGCTGACTTAAGATTGCCAGCTTTATAACCTTCTCTAATCACCCTATGACGGTATAAAATGTTTGCACCATCCTTCTGCCATTTATGCACTTCCTCATTGATCAACGTCTGAGTCATGGAATCGTCAGAATCATCAAGAATTTGAATCAATAGTTTGGATTTAGGCCACTCCAAACTGCACACAGCTGCAATGGATTGCTGATAAACCTGATACCAATTTCCACCAACACACTCAATTTTCAGACCAACAACAAACTTAGAATAAAGATTTGACACGACGACAACAACAACAACAACAACAACAACTATGATTCAATCCAAACTAATTAATTTTAGTTATATGAATGCTTAATATCTATTTCGCTCAATTTGGACCCGTTTCATTCCAATACTCAATAATTCCACAACATTAAGAATATTAATTTGAAGAAAGAACAAATTACCTCTTTTTCATTACACATGGGGATTTGAACAAGAACCATGGGATAGTAACCACCACCATCACCAGCCTCAAGATCCACTGGACCGTCTTTCAAAACTGGCCTAACATTCTTTATCTTGATCCAGAAACAACCCAAACACAGGATTAACCTATCCAAACTCTGGATAAGAAACAAGACAATGCACACATTGGCCAATGATTGAAGAAGGGGAGCAAGATATTCCACCCTAATTAAAACCCACATGGAATAAAGCGAATCAAACACACCCTTTACAGCTAATGGATTAGCCAATGTGTATAAACCCTGAATTTGAAACTCAGAAGCGCTAAAGTGCCAACCTTTATAATATGCAGATATTTCAAAACCTAACAAGATTAAAGATAACCAAAGGAAGACCTTTATACAAATATAAAACCGGCTATTAACGGTGGAAGAATCTGTCCTTCCGGTGGCAACACGGCGGTGGATAACAGAGCCAAGACTAAACAATGCAGAGGCAATAGAAGTTAAGCAACCTGCTGCTTTATGTGCCTTGAGAAGAAGAACCCATGTGAGCTGCTTTGCATTCTTGTTTTTCACCTTTTCACCTTTTGTTAACAGAAAATCATCATCTGATGGACTTTGTAACTCAACCATGGACCAGTTATTTGGGTTCTCCATTTTCACCACCACAGGGGTACCCCTTTGGATTTCTTTACCCCACCAGCTAAAGCATTGTGCCATTTTTTGTGCCTTTTGGTGAAGAACCTTTTGGCAATTTTGGCCAAAATTGTGTTAAAGATTGAAACTTTGGGTCCAAAATGTGGTAAAGATTGAAACTTTGGGTTGATTGTAGCTCAAAATGTGTTAAAGATTGAAACTTTGGGTTGATTTTAGCACAAACGAATAAAATATGAAAAGGTACAAATTCTTGCCCAGCAAATGCTATGATAATACCATTGAAGAGACAGTACATATGTAAAAGAATGATATTTTAGAACAGTATAATTGAATGTGGATATATATAGAGGTGGTGGTGCGGGGGGGGGGGGGGGGCAGAAGGG